>OU744359.1:4432862-4551225 GCA_916610255.1 Lasioglossum lativentre
AGGAAATGGTTTCTAGGGCAAGGAGCGGTCGGTGAGTTTGTCATTAAATTCCACGTCTAATGGCACGTGGTACGTCCACGTTGCCACTGATTAGACATTCCTTCTGCTCCAATTCTTAAGGTACACTTTGCCTCCCCGTGCGACCAGCAATCCACCGTTCGTAACGCAAGAATGTTGGAAGTAATTATTCGCCGGTGTACCTGCGCCCCCAATTACACACGTATTCCGTACCCGCAGCAGCGCGCAGAACCGATGCCTAATTGAACTGTACAGTTTACCTCGTCATTACCGAGTCAATTACGTCTGCTTTCCATGCGGGGCTAGACACACCGGTACTTTATTGTGTATTCCTCAGCGACACGTTTCGTTGTCCGGCCGAGTTCGTAAGTTCCCGGCATAACGGATTATATTATCTCTGTCCGGAGTCCTGAAGAATTCACCGTCTCTGCCTCATAAGGTCACCGGTACGACCCATAAAACGTTACGTCTATGATGTAGTACGCGCTTTCGCGTAGCACATCCGCTCAAATAATAAAAACAGTATATATCGAGAGAGAGTCTACTCTACTGGCTTCTCGAGCACGTGTCTCCTTACGAATGTGTTCCTAGTAAGTACCAAATGATCGATCCCCCCCGCGTTATATTGCGTTTTCATTCCCGTTGCGTCGCTCGAGCGATTAATTTACGTGTAACGAAATTTCATATACAGTAAACGCTTGATTCTTTGTCCAACAGCCGTGTTTTTCATGGACAAGAATCGTGCCCCAGTAGTGCTTTTTGATTTATGACTGCGTCTAGATATCGCGGCGAACGCGCCGAGCGAGACTTCAATAGAGAGCCGAACATAGAGAAGGACAGAATGATGCGCTGTCCTTCATTGCGACCGAAACTTTCACCGCGGATTAAACCACTAAATACAATTGAAACTACATCGTGTTTGGTGTCATTTTAATCAGAAAAATGCCAGAAATAAGCTAATGAAAGTCCCGTAAACAAATAATGAAAATTAAGAGATTTGTAAAATCGATTCCTCGACAAGAATCGAGCGTTTACTGTATCTGCAAATCAAATTTCTTATTTCGAACACTTCGGATTTTAACGTCCCACATTTTCCGACGATTATTTCGTTTTATCTCCTAGCCGACACTTTCGTCTCCCATTGACTATATCGCCAGCGTCAAGCAACCGCATCACATTCGAACAGAAATCAATTTACGACTCACCGCGCGGAGAATGTTAATTGTACGTTAGCACGGACTCGTAAATCAGTCATGTTAAGTTTTATTTACATAACGACCCGTGCAGCGATTGAGTTATAGCGATCTCGCGGTAATCAATGAACTGAATCCGGTATCAGCGTACGCTTCTTCACGAATCATTCTCTATCTTTCTCTCTCTCTTTCTCTCCGTGCCGATTTTTCCCGATTTTTTCATTCCGACCGTGAGTTGTACGACACATATGTAGGCGATATCGGTCGCAATGCACGGAACGAGAGAAAAAAAAAAAGGAAAAGGAAGGGAACACCACAGCGAGCCGTTGGCAGGGAGCAGCTGACGCCTCGAGTTCTTTAATTAAAACTGACCGCCTGCTTTTCCTCCTCGACCAAGCAATAACGAGATTTATTTCATAATACCTCCGAACTCGTTCACCACGTGGACGAGCCTCTGCAATTTCTCGCGAGAGACACTTCTTCCTTCCTTCTAGGAGGAAACTAAACTACACTTTGTGCCGCCAATTATACACTCGAACAGCCCCCATCAACCATACCCACACGAACAACTTTCAAACACGCTTGTTCGCTTATATAAATTGACCAATTCGTCGGATTTACTGAAAAATTTTTTTCTCAAAAGAAGACATTCAGCGTAGGTCTGGATCTGCAAGATTAGTCGAATTTGTACTGTTTTTCACACTTTGCACCCGAGCTATTTTAACTCAAATCGAAAGATTTTTCCATTCTATAATATTTTTTTTCAGTTTTTGCATATGAAACTGATATATCTCATATAATATGTAAATGTGTAGTAGTTGATTAAATACGAACCAAAATAATAATGTGAACAATATTTTTAAGAATAGCATAGCAATCCATTCTAGAATATTTCCATTCTGTACAATTTTTTTTTCAGTTTTTGCATATGAAACTGATATAATATCTCGTATAATATGTAATTGTCTAGTAGTTGATTAAATACGAACAAGAATAATAATGTGAACAATATTTTTAAGAATAGCATAGCAATCCATTCCAGAATATTTCCATTCTATACAATATTTTCTTGCATTTTTTGCATATGAAACTGATATCTCGTATAATATGTAAATGTCTAGTAGTTTATTAAACATGAACAAAAATAATAATGTGAACAATATTTTTAACAATAGCACAGCAATTTTCAGTGGTGCCTAATGGTTAATTGTCTTTCAATTATCTTGGTATTCTTCAAGCAGTTCCTGTTTTACAATTACGTAAAATATCAGTGAGAATTTCGTATACCGTGATTCACTTAATCCCCTAGTAATATTTAAGTAACATTCTCCAGTGACATTCGAGCATTATTGATTTGCAGCACAATGTATGCACATACATTTCATCCGTGTGGGTGAACGCGGTTCAATCGGAATTCAACAATACCGACGATTATTATTATTATTCTTGTTTCTCAGAGTGAAGAGTTCGAATGTAGACCATCAAGTTTTAACCCTTGCACTCGGAGCTATTTTAACAATAAATTAAACTAATGATTCTTTTACACAAACAGATTAATACATTTTTGTAAAGAATATGAAGGAGCATCGGCTGATGCAATAAAAAATATATGATTCCGTTTAAAAAAACATTGATGACCTTCATATGTCCTTTACACGTCCACCTACAAAAAAAAATGTACCATCAGATAATGTGCCCCTCTCAAAACCATTCAACTTCATCTGAAACATTGTTTGCTATGCGTAATAATAATGACGTGAATCTAGATGGCAAAACGTGGCGCCCCGCCCTTTATAAACCACTTGGTTTAAAGCAATAAATAAATAAATAAATAAAATTTCGAAACGTGGAAGATTGATTTGTTTTCTCGTATATGAAGCAGTCGCTGAGAGAAAGTGTCAGGTAGGAGGTCCGAGACAAACGAATTCTAAAGAGGAGGCGTGAGAGTTTCGAGTGTTGCGAGGCGAGCTGGCAGCCAATTAGGGAAACCTCGTGAGATATGTAGAAAATATTGATTTGTATAGTCGCGCGTGCCCGTGGCCGGCACCGCGTTACAACAGCTCTGAGCACGTCGCGAGCGTCGCGACGCGGAAATCACCGGCACTATTGCTAGCTCTGCGCGAGAAGCCAAACACCTTCGCCTTCGCGTGCATCTTACAACATTCTTCTTACAATGTAGAACATCGCGAAATCCCTTTGTTAATGAAGAACCGGCTCTCGTAAGCTTCTACTCGGCTGCTTAAGTACTCCGCGTCGATGATAAAGCTTCCCTGTATGTAAACAACTAAGCAGAAACAATTGGCTCAGTGTTGTGGCGCTCCGATTTCGCGCAGCAATGTTTATAGAATCTCTCTGCCGATCCAAGAAAATTAACCCTTAGCAGGAAAATTAACCCTTAGTCGGATGGCGACTCTGAGGCACCAGTGAAAATTGCTGTGATATTCAAAAAAATATTGTACACATTATTATTTTTGTTCGAATTTAATAAACTACTAGTCGTATCAGTTTCATATGCAAAAAAACATTTACCATTTTTTGAGTTTAAATACCATTTTTTAAAATAGCTGCGAGTGCAAAGGGTTAAGTCCACTTGGAGACGTGTAGGAAAAATCATTTAAATTATGGAACTCGAGTGCATAATCCAAAATTCCCTATTCTAGGGAAAGTCACATGACTACCGTCCCCTCCTTAAGCCTTAGCACTCTAATGGCGACTGTGAGGCACCACTGAAAATTGCTGTGCTATTCTTAAAAATATTGTACACATTATTATTTTTGTTCGTATTTAATAAACTACTAGACATTTACGTAGATATTGTAACAGTTTCATATGCAAAAAATAAATAAAAATTTTATAGAATGGAAATATTCTAGAATGGAAAAATCTTTCATTTTCGAGTTAAAATAGCACCGAGTGCAAATGGTTAATGGTACAAAGTGGAGTTGAAAAAAAAATAAATATTGCTCACATTTTGACTACTTAATTTCATCTCGTATATTCCAAGGACTCTCTCACCTGTGAACGGTCGCAAAATAAACGGAACCATAAATTACCCCAACACCTTGATCACCTGGTAGCCGTGTATCAAGTTATCACAATATTAAAACCTATCTTTTAAAGAAAGAGTATAAATCAAGATTTACCGTGATTTATTGTTTCACAGCCAGTTCGACTTTCAGAGTTATGCGACGAAGCGATTTTTATTACCATTTTTATTGCGATTCTTATTTTTTTCAGAGGTTCCTATGCAAAAAAATCTACATTTTCGACTAATTTTCGTTACGTGGAATCGCCCCAGTTCTCGGCTGTACCGATCATCCTGTGCGATTGAATAAAATAAGAGGGGCGTCTGCATGATGATGGTAACTTTCACCGCCAACGCGATTTTCTTTCAATTGCTTTACCGTCCGGAATCCCGGAAAATCTGTTTACCGGTTTCCGGTTTACCCGCGAGGAGATGTCGTGGAGCCTTTTATATATGTATATTTTTTTTTCTCGTTTTTGGTTCGCGCGCGCAGAGGCCGGCCACGGGGAATCGATGATGGTGGGGAGAGGAGGAAGCACAATAAATTTTATTACGCTTAAAGCGTATCTCGTAAAATAATGATAGCACGGTACAGAGACTGCGTTCAACGTTCACGCGAATGCGCCATTTATCGACACTTGCACCAGAGATTATCTCGAGACTCCATGGTACATGGGTGATGGCGTTGGTCAATTATCGTCGCCGGCGCAGGAAATTTAATTGATCGTTATAAATGATCAAATTGCAGAGGAGGTGGAACCTCGCCTGCCGCAGTGTATACTGTTTTCCTCTTTTTTTTATTTTTAGTTTTTTCATTTTCTCTTCTCTTCTACACGTCGCGTGGTATCAAAGTAATTTGAACTAAGGCACTTAGGGTATTAACGTTAATAGAACTCCATCGGAGTGCGGAGGATCAAATATTGAAAAATTTACTTCTCGCGTGGTCGAACAGGTTGCAATCCCAGAGCAAAGTTATTATATTTACAAAATGAATATTCATAACTGTCGACAACAATTGCTCCAAATATTCATTTTTTAAAAATGTGTTCTATAAACCACATTATGTCAGAAGTGATAACGAGGATTGGTTTTAAAAAAAATATTAATTCTGGAATTAAGCAGCAACCATAATTTCTCGTGCCAATCCCAGAGCAAACTCGGAGTTATTATGTTTACAAAATGAATATTCTGTCGACAACAATTGCTCCAAAGAAATATTCATTTTTTAAAAATGTGTTCTGTAAACCACATTATGTCAGAAGCGATAACGAGGATTGGTTTAAAAAAAAATATTAATTCTGGAATTAAGCAGCAACCATAATTTCTCTTGCCAATCCCAAAGCAAACTCGGAGTTATTATGTTTACAAAATGAATATTCATAACTGTCGACAACAATTGCTCCAAATATTCATTTTTTAAAAATATGTATGTCTTCTATAAACCACAGAAAAAAAAATTAATTCTGGAATTAAGCAGCAACCATAATCTCTATTGCCATTGAACTTTCGATACAAAAATTGCCGAAGCCAGGGGCGAGAGCACAGAATTTTTCTCCGATTCCCCAGCGAGCCTAGGATTCCTCTTTCTCGCGGCGAGAATTATAACCGATAAAGTAGCTCCGATGAGCGCAATTACGAAAGCTATCGTAAGCAAGGGGTTTTATTAATCCTGCTCGCCATTCGGCTGCGGCTTAAACTGCTGCTTGGAAAAAGGAACGCGAGCGTAACCGGAACGCACGAGTAGGTACGTACGTGCTACGTACGATCAAAACGAAAATCGTCACCGCCAGTCCAGTCCGTGGACGTCAATAACGAAACACCGTTGAGCTGATATCTACTAATACGCTGGTCAACGCACTCGTTATCCTTGTTCGCGAAATTTGCATATTCATAGTGTTCGCGCGCTGCGGTATGTCGTAAGAATGCAGAAAACCAAGCAACTCGGTTGACTGGGTTGCTTTCTGCGTTACGACCCCAGGTTCTCTCTCCCGGGTTCGAAGCATCGTAAAAGCATTTCGCTCTTCCCGGTTATGGTCGCGCGCGTTCCATACGCACGGGATTTTTCGGTTCCCTTCGTCGCGCGGCGTGGCATAAACGGGTTCGCCCCGTTTCGTTCGGACTCGTTGCAACATTCGGTCCGGCTGCAATAGGATGGACTTGAGCTATACAGTAAACCCTCGATTCTTGTCCAGAGCGTGGACATGATTCTTGTCCAGAGCCTACCCACTCCACTGCCTGTCAACGCCGAGTCGCTCCGCAGGGCGGCGACGACATTGACTCGAGGAATCGATTTTACAAATCTCTTAATTTTCATTATTTGTTTATGGGACTTTCACTACCTTATTCCTGACATTTTTCTGATTAAAATGACACCAAACACGATATAGTTTCAATTGTATTTAGTGGTTTAATCCACGGTGAAAGTTTCGGTCGCAAGCGAAGGACAGCGCATCGGAAAGAAAGAGACGCGGACAGTCACGTATGTAGGTATTTAAATATCTCTGTTATTTCTGGTTATACGAAAATATGCCAGGGGAGAAAATTGCACTGTTCAATAAGGTCAATAGAATGGTAAAGTAAAAAATTTTTTTGGAAATCAAATTTTCGAAATTTCGAGGTCATCGTTGTTTTTATTCCAAGAAGGTCATATAATGTTTCCATATTCCCATTCAGAAAAAAGAAGACAAATCCAACGATGTGTCATACTCCAAGGCGAATTTCAAAATTTTCAAAATTTTCAATTTAAACGCGCCACGCGATCCTTTTATCCGATCGATCTCAAACTTTGCACAAACATTTTTCTCACCTAAAGTAACAATTCTGGGGGGTGTTGTGAAAAAAATTCGTTGGTCAAAAAATAAGGTCCACCCCAGGAATCCTCCAACGTCCGTTGAAAATGAGATCAATGCCGCGCCGTCGCGTCGCTCGCTAGCTCGCATTGTTACCGAAGATCGTCCGGGTGCCAAGCATCGATCCCGTGTACGATCTAATTAAATGCGAACCCGGGAGAAGAACGCGAGCACACGCGTCCTCGGAGCGAGTGCTGCGCCCCCTATAATTTAGATCTTTGATTTACGTTGCGTGGGATTTTTACACGACACTTCGGTGTCCTTAACGATGCCCCGGACAACTTCGGATAACATTGCGGGACAAAGTTCCTCCGGCGAGCTCGTAACTTTGCTCCGCGGTATTGTCATACAAGATAAAGGAATGAGCAGCAACTTTCCGTGGCGACGTCGTCGGCCAATCGAACTTTCTCTACACCGTGATCAGTTTTATTCCCAGAAACATATCGGCACCGGCCCGGACTACTTGTATCCGATTCCGTAACACTTGACGCCGCCGGGAGATTGGTCGCCGGATTCGAGCACCGGGGACGCGCCACGACAATTAATCTGCGGGACGGAGAAATTGCTTTTTTAAGATGCCCATTGCGGATCTTTTTGGGCGAAATGAACATTGTAAGATGCTGAAATTAACCCCTTGCTGTATTAATTTCTTTGCAGTTACTTAATACCTAGCACACGTCTTAAAGATGTCCATTTTAGGTCTGAAAGTATTGGAATATGGGGGTACGATAAACCAGACTCTGTAAAATATAAAATGGAATTTATTCTATTTAACCCTTTGCACTCGGAGCTATAGCACCATATTTTTAATAATGTAAACAACATTGTGAATAATGGTAGAGCAAGTTTAGTGGCGACTCGGAAGCGCCACTCGAGTGCTAAGGGATAACTGAAGCAGAGTTGGGAAAAATTTTCGAATAACGAATAAAATGTAAAAAAATTTTTATTCATTATTCGATGGTTCGAATATAAGAAGTATCTTTATTCGACGAGCATCGAATATAAAAAGTATCTTTATTCGACGAGCATTGAATATAAAAAGTATCTTTATTCGACGAGCATCGAATAAATAATTAGAATTAAGATAATAAATAATAAAGATAATTTCTTTTATACGAAGTGGCATTATTCGAACTTCGAATAATTTTTACATCTTCTATTCGGAGGCTTCGAATAAATCTTTCCACAACCACTGCCAACTCTAATAAACGCGAACCATAGAGTAATGAATAAAAATGTTTTTATCTTTTATTCGAAATTTTTATTTAGATGAAAATTTTGCCCAACTCTGCTGAATGGAATATGGGTACAATAAACAAGACTATATAGAAAATATAAAAGAAGAATTTGTTCTATTTAATAAAACTGAAGACACGTTGCGAGGCACATCTCTACGATCTAAGAAAGAATTGAGAGTCGAGGGTCCCATGACGCGGACAGCATAGTATCATTCGAAAGTTCTCGAATGTAAAGCAATAGAATATACTAAATAATAGTAGAATATCTTTGTGAATTTGTTTCTTAAATAAATTCCAACAGAAAGTCTTACAAGTCAAAAAGTCTTCAGAAGACGTTCGGAGGCCGTTCGGTAGACGTGTTTCTGCTATCTGGGTAACAGTGTCTTAGCAGGAAGAATATTCACAAGCAGAAATCTATGGGTTTATGAACACGAATGACAAAGTAGAGTAAAAGAGACTATTTCATGGTTGAGGTAAGCGTCAATCGATTTTCCTTCATAACGCAACAAAAGTGACAAACGATGTCATCTTTTCTTATACTTGGCATGTTCTATAGCACACGCTGTTTATTCTCCTTATTTTTACACGTCCCCATCTGAATACGTATATCAAGTCGACATTATAATACCAGAACTGTCCCCAAAAAACGATCGCGGTCGCTTTCCATCAGTCTCTCGGTCAAGACTGACGCACACACCGGCACAGTATGCGCCAAGCGAAAGTGAAAACGACCCTATCGGATCGCGCAACCCTCGGCACGAGCCTTAGGAAAAATTTCGAAAGCGTGCGCCGACAATCGGCAATATTTTCCAACTCTACTTAACCCAGGTCTAGAATAATAACTTGCTGGTCGCGACAAGCGTCCGCGATTCGAAAAATCGGGAAACCGGCGTCGAAGTTGGCGAAAGCAGAAACGAAACGAAACGAAACGAAACGAAACGAAACGAGTGGAAGAAACAAGCAAGTTCCCTCACGCTCAGCTGTTCTGCGCGCAGACACGTGCGCGCGTTGCCTGGCGGGGGCGAAGTCGGATTGCGTGTGCGTGCATGCACCTACATGGCTAAGTACGGCTGTACCACCAGCGTACATCGTTCTATATACGTGTATCGGCGAGACGGGTCGCGCGTGTGCGCCACCGACGCGACGTACGTGTACTACTATCGGGCGGCATACACGTACTCGCACGGACGGGCGGGCGGACGTACACACGCGTGGCACCGCGGCTGTCTGTCTGTGTGGAGACCCAAACGAAGGGAGGCAAGCCAGTAAGCTCAGGCGCGCCGCAGCGGCGAGAGCAGCCATTTTACTCGAATCCCGGTGGAAAACGTCGTGTGGCCGACGTGTGGTTCGAGTGTGACCGACGAACGTGTTGTCGTCATCGTCGTCGTAGCCGCCACCGTCATCGTCGTCGTCGTTGTTTCTTCCTCCTTCAAAACAGCCTCCAAACAACAACAGAGACAGAGTCCTGCTTGGATAGAGAACTCTCGGGGATCGTCGCGAGTGCCCGCGTGTTCTCACCTGGACACATTTCTTTCGTACCGGGAGAACGCGAGAGAGAGAGAGAGAGAGAGACAGAGAGAGGACTTGTGTACGCGCGCATCGGCAGTTCTGGTGACAGGAGAGAACGTAGTTACGCTGCGTGCACGTGTGCCACGGGGAGACAAGTGAGAGAACGGGTGAGGAAACGTAGGATAGAGCCAGAGAGCGGTCACTTTCTCTGTCTTTGTCCGCGTCTCTCTTCTCTTTTTCTCTATCTCTTCCCCCCTCCTACCCACCCTCGCCTCCCTCTAACGCCCCCATCCATCCATCCATCCCCCCCACCCCTTTTTTCTTTCCCCGTTTTTCTCTCTCTTGGGTGACGCGTGCATACCTGTGTGTGGATGCTCTCGGAGTCGCTTCCAGAGAGACATGCCGCACGAGTGTGCCGCGGACACGAGCGAGAGAGAGAGAGAATGAGAAAGGAAATGGGAGAGAGAGCGTAGCGCACGAGGTGAGGCCATTCGTTCTGCGCAGGACCGTTTAAATTCGCCGCCTGCTTTGCATACCGCGTTTTCGCCGGCCCTACTCCGCCACCATCCTGCCCCTCCCCCTTAACCCCCTCTGACACCCCTCTCTCATTCCGCCCCTGCACTCCCCCCACCCCCCCCGTTCCCCCCGCCGATACCCAGCTTCGCCGGCGACCCGCCCTTCGCGATTTTTCGCGAGCCAACCCCTTCTGGCCATTCGACGAATTTCACTGTTTCCGAATTTCCACGCGCCGTGAGAACCATTATCTTTTCCACACGCGGATCCTCTTAGCGCCGCCGCCGCCGCCGTCAGACTGGTCTACAACCCCCTTCGGTACGCCATGGCATCACATGCTTCCAAAACACCGGGGTTTTTAGTCACCCACGAAATTTCTGCCCCCCTTCGTTCCCACTAGATCTTCGAATCGGAAACCGTAATTAGAGATTTGAGGCTTTTGAGCGCGGTATCATAGACTTCTCGCTGTTCAGGTTTTATTCGTCGTCGGTATCGGGGTGTCCTCAACCCCCTGATGATGTTAACCCCTTGCACTATAATACCGAGTCGGACTCGTGACGAAGATTTCGAAGATAGTCTACTAAATAGTCATGCTACTAATTTCCTTTAAACTTTAAATTGAAACAAAATTATATTATCTTGTTGTTGAAACCATTGGAGACTGCATAGGTATAAATTACATTCAAACTTCTTTTTTTCTAAGAAATTAGAAACGACAAATAAGTTCTAATCACTGCAACCGTAAAATGAATCGTAGTGCAAGGGGTTAATGAATTACATGTGAAAGGAAACACAATATCAATTCTTTGTTGTACCTACCCCCGTAAATATATACATAGTAATAGCACAAAACTGTGCTTTACAAATTGTTTTCACGAACTATACAGGGTGTCCCGGTATTGATGGTACAACCGTGTAGGGGGTGATTCTACATGAGAAAATAAGTCGAAAATATGTAATTAATTTTTTTCATTTGACGCCTTGTGTTCGAGAAAATAGAGTGTGAAAATTCGGCGAACACGCGGGACTTTGAATTGGCATCGTCCGACAAGTCGGTTCAAACTTTAAAGTCGTTTTTTCTCGAGAACAAAGTCTCAAACGAAAAAAATTTATTCCGTATTTTCGACTTATTTTCTCACATAGAATCACCCCCTACACGGTTGTACCATCAATACACACTTATGTCTCCAACATACAGCCAAAGTAACGTTCGAATTGTCTTTTTCGAATCACTATTGCAACGCATTTAGCAACGTTGACGTTGATTATTGACAATAAATAAGATGCGAACGTGTCCGAACTAATTAATAGACTGTTTCGCGAGGACGCTTGGGGCCGAGATAAATCTTGTGTAACATGATATTTCTAATTTAACGAAGCGACCCGCGTATTCAAAAAGATCCGCGAACGATAAAACGTGTCTCGCGCGCGCAAGACCGTTCGCCAGCTAATTGCATAAAATTTTGAATTCCACCGCGGTGTGTGTGTGCGTGCGCGTGTGTCTGTGTGTGTCGCACCGATTTACTGCGCAGATTGCTAACTATATATATTTTGACACGAGTATATGATGCTCAAAAGTCGCCGGTTCTACGGCAACATTAATGCTGTCCCGCGTAATGAGCGACTTGGCTCCAACGGACGCATATTTTCTTTTACGATGCCTAAATATAATCTTAACGATGTCCTTATGGCCTAGACCAGTCGGCGCTTCGAGAAATCTGAAATTCACCGGAGGCCTCGATTTACGTTCATTTCGCTACGATCTGATCCAGTTTTCCCGTTGCAACAAAAATCCCCGCCTCTTCTCACCCCCCGCCCCCACCCCTCCCGCCCCTCCTCCACCGAAAACTGTCGTTCGTCAGTCTGTTTTGTACGTTTGCTTGATCGTGATCATTGTTATGTATGCTCCGTGTACGCCGAACAAGCAGATTGTCTTTCTCGCAACAATAATTACAGTCGCATCTTATTTTAACCCCTGGTCTTATAATAACGTGCCAGATTCGCGACAATGATTTCAAAAGACGGCTAGTATCGTGCAATTTTACTAAAAATATTACTGAACCGTGGGATCTTTATGCAAAACACGTATGAGTAGACTGCGGATCTTTAATGCAAAATAAAAATTTTCTTCGTCAATTACAAGATGCAGGAACCGTATAAAAATTTCTTCCGATCTTTAACAATTTTAGTGAAAATAACATATGAACGTTCTTAAATCGTCTTAGTGTTTATACTGTTGTAAATTACATCCACCCATTTTTGTCATAAATGCATAAAATCCGCAGTCTACGTATGAGGTTTAATATACCTAGGAGTAATATTTTTTTTATTGGAACAATTTGACGAATCGCAATGTTGGGCAAAAACTTAATCAACGATTGACGACTAAATTTCTACTTCAATCGTTAATCGCAATTCACAATTAATCTCCTAGTTTAGTCGTTAATTGCGGTTAACGATTTTTCTACTTTAGTCGTTAGTTGCGATTAACGATTATTAATCGTCAATCGGATAATTGATTAATGATTATTGCTGAAATTTCGAAATGAAATACGTAATCAGAACTGTGTATGAATACTGAAAAAAATGTAAACTCGATTTTTCGATTCCTTTTTTTAATCAACGATTGACGATTAAATCAATCGATTGAATCAATCGCCGATTTTTCGACGATTTCTTCATTTAATGAACGATTGACGATTAACTTCATCAATCGATTAATGAAATCGCCGATTTTTCGACGATTTCTTTTTTTAATCGTATACATTAATCAATCATGATTAAAATTTTAATCGATTAATGCCCAACTCTGACGAATCGTATACATATACATATATATAAGGCAAGGGGTTAACGTTCACGCCAAGAAGGTAATCGCTTGTTCGCCGATAGATTGCGTTGTACGTCTCGTTTGTTTGGTTCGTAAATGAATCTTAATAGTTCTCTGTCTATAACCTGTCTGATTATTATATGCTAGAATATTTACCATAAACCTGCACCGATCTCGGTGGGCCTGTAGCGTTGTGTTTCGCCAAATAAATTTGTTTAAATGGTTTTACACACCTGTGCCCTTGTCTGTTTTCTGTTTATTTAACCCATCCCCCACCACCACCTACTATTTCTTCTTTTTTTTTTTTTTTGCGCATCCGCTTTGAATTTTTGCAACCGCCGCGATACGTCCGCCAACGATTAGCGTAGCTTGTGTGTCCGCTCCGAGCACGGATAAATGGAAGTTTTCAATTGCTATACGCACAATTATGTTCGGCGTTTTGAATACTTAATGCCGGGTCCACAGCGAGACGGATTCGCGTTTTGCTATTCGCGACGCGACGCGACGCGGCGCGGCCCTCGTGTAAATGTGTATCGCGTTACAAGAAACCGGATTCGGGATTAATAATAATCGATAGATTACTACTGTTGAAAAACCTTTTTAAGTGAAAATTTCAATTGCCTCTGAACGTTTCCATATTTCTGACTGGGCCCAATATTAAAGTTTGCCTTTATATTAATTCGTTCCTAAAAAATTGTTAATTGTGTGTTTAAGGGAAATCCTAATAGTTGTACACCGTCATGTTTAGTGTTGTAGAAGATTCTTGTTCTGTATACTCCATTTATGTAAACTTATCTAACGTTGTAATAAATCTCTTCTGAGATTTTCTATTAAAAAAAAATAATAATCGACGGTGAAACGAAATTTGCCCGGAGATTTTTTCCCCGGGACACTCGGGCCGGGCCGGGCCGGGCCGGACCGCTTTCGTCCCAAACGAATTATCGTTTTATCCGCGCGTTTTCCTGCCCGGATAAATTTCCTAGTCATTCCTCTTTTTCTAACGCTCCTCGCGATTAAGGATCGAAGTCACGTACACCCGGCCGAGCCGACTGTCGATCGTTCAACAATCGTCACGTGTCAGCCGATTTTCCCATAGAACCCGCGGAACGACTTTCGATCGATGCCAATCAGCGATTATTATCCGCATGCCCGGTGATCTTCGCCGGCATCGAGCCAGGATCTACCCGGGATCGAGCTAGATCGTGCTACCTTGCGAACCGGCGATTATCCCGAGCGGTTTTGATCGCATTGTGAAAAACTTAGGCTCGCGCGGGGCTCTCGACTGCCCCGTTCCCATTCCTGCGTTGCTCTCTTTTCTTATGACATTGATAAAGATCGCGAGGTTCGCAATAAATATTACAGAACAATTTTTCAAAAATATATTATGCGTTGGAGTTTGAAACAATTTATCGAATATTATTCAATACGATTAGTAACAGACTCCGGATATAAATTTATATTTTTCAATACGAATAGTAACGAACAGACTCCGGATATAAATTTATATTTTTCACTAATAATTTTCACCCTTTGCACTCGGAGCTATTTTAACTCAAAAACGATAGATTTTTCCATTCTAGAATATTTCCATTCTATACAATTCTTTTTTAATTTTTTGCATATGAAACTGATACAATATCTCGTGTAATATGTATATGTCTAGCAGTTTATTAAATACGAACAAAAATAATAATGTGTACAATATTTTTTAGAACGGCACAGCAGTTTTTAGTGGTGCCTCAGAGTCGTCATCCGAGTGCTAAGGGTTAATATAGGGTTTTCACTTAAATTGCACGTACTCATTTCTGCCATAAATGCATAAAATCCGGAGTCTAGTAATTATGGATAATTCCAAAATGAAACAAATTTACACAGTTAGTGGGTAATGACTCATTGTGAAAGCTGTTTTAAAAATTTGTGAAGTGAGAAATGTTACCCACGTTGCTTCTATAAATATGCATAAACATTGCTAACTGCACAGTGTAACCTAATTTGCTTTTGTTCGCCCTTTATTTGTTTACTATAATATGTAACGTAGTAAAAGGAGCGCGAAAAAGAGGTGAAGTAGAAATGGTCTGTAGTAGACAGACTCATAGAGTATCGAATACAGTAACATACCGATATCAACGGATTAAAAACAACATTTCGGAGAATATTTTTATAATCAAACTTGATAAATACCAAACAATTATTGCATTAGTTTCTTTACATAAACCGACATGTGTCTCACAAGGGAACATATTCAGATGAGAATATGCTTTTGACTCCCAACTTTGAGGGCTGTTTTCACTCCTTCGAAGTGGATGGTTGCCGATAAAAAAAAATACGTGCCAAATATTTTTCGAAGAACTATAGCTCAGTTTCATCCAAATCGGCCATTCTCATCTGAATATGTTCCCTTGTCAGTAGTGGTGTCAACCTCTGTGCATCTACTTGAACCATGAGACCTCTAATGCAACAATATTGAGTACGCGATGCGAACGGTTCAACGATCGATCAAGCGGAGGAAAACTGGAGGTTCGGACATCAATTATCGCGCAAAACTCATGGTTCTTTATGGTCGAACCGCAATGGTTCTCCGAAGCATCGCAATTTCGCTGACGAAACAGACCCGCCGGGTCGTCTACTTTTCCCTTTAATTGTCGTAGGAGCTCGACGAAGGAACTTTCTTTTTTTTATTCTTTCTTTCTTTCTTTTTTTCTCCTCGTGCCTCGCAGTGACATTTGCGTGTGGCCAAACGGGGGTACGTTCGGATCGACACGCTAGACGACAATTAACTCGACAAACCGTGCAACCGCCATCCTCTCACTCCGCTGTCGTTGTATCGGGTCCCTTCTTTGCCAGCCAAAGAGGGTGTAAACCCGTCATTATCCTGATTATTCTTCCATGCCGCCTAATCACAACCTGTCACTCGTGTCATTGTTTCACTATGGATCATTACCGTATATTTTTTTTCTCTCTACTTTCTTTCTTTCTATTTTCGCCTAGTCTCCCGAATAGAGTCGTGATAGGCGATGTACTGTTTTGTCGCGCACCCCTCCCCTCCCCTCCCCTCCCCTACCATCGATATCATCGACCATTCGTCCTGAACTATTTAGCATTACATGCATGCTCTTTAAGCTCCGAGCGATAGAGTCCATTAAGCGGAACAGGGGAATAAATTAAAACTTTGCGTCGCGTACACACAATGTATCGACTAAACTTTTTTTTTTCTCCTCTTTTCTTCCATAGCCGTAGTTTCGAACATCGAGTTACTTCTTTTCTGCTCGCTTATTAACGAATAAGTGTCGCGTCGTTCGCCGTATTATATGCGTATGAATTTTTTAAACGACTATTCCACGGACCCGCGCGTTTCAAACTATGACGGCCGCCAGCGGCGCACCCAGGATTTCATCTTAGAGGGGGACGAGTTGAACAAAATGGCCTATTTTAGATTTTTTTAAACATTTTATTTATAGAATAAAATCTAGTTTTCTGTTCTTTTTACATAGCTCTTCGATTACTTCGGTTATAGTTACCATAAATGTCTCTGTGTATATATAACAAAGCCAACCCATTCAGTCGTGGTTGCGTCATTGTGGATCTTAAATATGTTTTCAAAATTCTTAATGCAGAAAATGATCTTTCACTGACGCGCGTCGTTACCGGAAGCGTTGCGAATATTTTTAATAAATTCTAAATATTAGGATATATCGTTTGATCACATTTCAAAATCGCATCAATGGCATTTTTGCACGGAGACCATGGACACCAATACTGACACGTACACAGACGCACAACAATACGCAGAATTCAGTGTTCTAGTATCGGCAGTTTTTGCAAATACGTCGGAACCTAAGTGTATGTCTTATTTGTATAGAGAAAAGTTGTTCAAAATGTTTAGTTTTAGAAGTAACTATTCCACGGTTTAGCTAATTTTCCAGTGTTTCGTTTCCTTTTTCCTCCCCCCCCCCCCCTGGGTGCGCCACTGACGGCCGCTATTAATAGATGTTTGTCAAATATTCGTATTAATAACCGCAGAAAGCGTTTTGTCGGAGCGTACGAGGACTTATTATAAATATTCGTCTTGCTTTGCAAGATCTTTCGGTAAATTCTTTTTCGGATACTTCCTGTTCAGTTACGTTTTGTTTTATTCTTCTTTTGAGGTGAACAAATCCAGCCTCGCAAATGAGCATAGACGCGCGCGCGCGCAACGTATACATATATATACATATATACACAACACTCGATCACATCCGAAGTTAGCACTACATCATGTCCATCACGGGGTCTATTTTTGTCCTCTGTGTCGGAGGAATATCTGGGGTCCCCGTTTCGTGCCGATAACATCAACGGGGAATAATCGATGATCACCGTCGTAATGAAACACTACTGTATTTGGGTTCCGGTGGTGTAGATGCTGTTGGTTCCGAATGACTTCTGTAAAGTTTTAATGAGGGTGACTGGGCGTTTTCGGGAAGACTAGAAGGTGCCGGTAGCTGGTCGATGATGGAAAGAGGGGAGGGGGAGAGAGAGAAAGAGAGAGAGAGAGAGAGAGAGAGAGAGAGAGAGAGAGAGAGAGAGAGAGAGAGAGAGAGAGAGAGAGACTATAAAACGGTTACCCAGGATGAACGACGAGAGTCGCGACGCTGCTGCTGTTGGTAGAGGAAGAAAAAGGGTGCGAGAGAAGGAGGAAAAAGGAAGAAACGCGTTGATCGCGAAGAGCGAAAGAGAGGGGAAAATATAAAATAGCGGGCGACGTGTACCAGTTAGACTATATGCTCTAATTTTAGGCGATTGCCTCGCTCCCTCACCCGAGGATTATAATTAGATACAAAAATACCCGACCGCCAGCCACCCACCCACCCACCCACCCAACCGACAAGCCGGCATGTCGAGCGAAAGCGCGGGTGCGTTCACGAATCCCGGATCCGAAAGCTGGTACGAAGCGCCATTCGCGTTGTTGTACTCACATTCGTTCTGTTCCATTTGGTTGTCGTCGTCGTCGTCTTCGTCGTCGTCTTCGTGGTCTTCGTAGTCGTCGTCGTGCAAGCTAGCTCGTCTCTCGCGGATCGTCCAAGAAAAGGGGGTTCCGCTCCACTTCATCTTGTCTGGTTAATTATTCAGCCCCGGCATTCTCTCTGTGACTAATTGTTAATTTTTAACCGCTAATTCTCGGTTTATTTCAACTACGAGAAATCTTCAATATATTGGACGGTTTTCCTTGTTTCGATCGACAATGCTGAATAAGTCTAATGCTATTGGCGCACTACGGTACGATCATTTGTTACTATTAAGCACTTTTGCAAATTGGTTGATGTAACAATTTGCAAAAGTGCTTAATAGTAACAAATGATCGTACCAGTGCGCCAATAGCATTAATTAGATATATTGTATGGACGTTTGTATCACCATGTGAGTGTGCATGAAGTGGTTCATGTCATATGTTTAAATGTTATACATGTTTTTATTGATTTATGCGTTGCAGCGTTAACGTTTTGTTAACGAATGTACGTTACGATATGATTTTGTTACTAAAACACCATCAATCAGTTTCCCGCGATCACGCCGTATCAGGCCTCCTTATAATATATTAATTTCTAATTTATTTAACATATAATTTTATAATTAATATAAAAATTTTTATTTTGCATAAAGATCTGCTGTTTACTTAGAACCAGCATAATTATATTGCATACGCTTAATACAATAAACGAAGAGTAACGAACAATACAAACATCCTTACAATATTATTTAAGTATATACATATATATACATATATTTCTCTACCCTTCGTCGAATTGGGTTTCGCAGCTGTTCGTTGAACATGCGACTTTTCACATATGCAAATCTTCTGTTTTTTTTCTATAATCAAAAATAGTACACGAATTCTTCGATATACTTGTTAAAAATATTTCTGTATGTAGTAACGTTTTATAGTCTACATGGATTTTCGTGGATCGTCCCAGTGTGGTGGTAAAGCGATTCCTGGAAGTCTCGGATTGATTAGTCGGTAGAACTGGTTGTTAGTTTCTAAGAAACGTGTACATGCAGCTGGTTAGTCCCGCTATGAGCGGTTAATACTTATTCACGAGCCGGATAAATAATTAATTAACGTGACTGGAAAGGATTGATCAAAGAATGTAGCAGCTGGTATCGGGAAACAACGCGTTTATTTACCCCTCGTAGAGTCTAGTCTAATATAAGACAGCCAGGCTCGTTTAGGATAGCAGAGGGGGTAACCGTCCCTAATGCAGAGGGGATAATTATTATACGAACCAATCGATACTTCGATGAACGACTTCGTTCTTCGTTGAAGGAAAAAACGCACGTTCAGTTCCTTGTGTCGAGTTCAATCGCTCATCGACTGCGTTTTTTTAAATGGAATTTCCTGTTATTAAAATTCCAATACAGAAACAATAGTAGTAGAAATTACTTCTATTTCTGTTCAGCAAATTTATAACACTTCAACAAGATATTTAGAAATTTTTAGTCGTCATTCACTTGGTCAACATTATTCTATTTATATATTTTTGATTGTTTTTCTTCATCTAATAGGTGTAGTATTAATTTATTGATTCTGAAACATATACTATTTACTATATTTTATTTTCTTAAAAATATATATAGATAGACAAAATGAAACGAATCCATAAAAACCACTTGATAATATCATTTCTAAATCAAACTAGGAATAGTCATGTTTAATCGACGCATGATCGACAAAAATTACTGTTGACGTAATGATGTCACGCTTTAAAACGTTTCGTCATGTTACTAATAAATTCATGCTTATTTACATAGTTCCACGTATCGCCGGCTCAGCCCGGTCGAACTATTAATAATTCCGATAATTACCAATTATTTTTAAATGCCAAGAGTCTAGAGTTAATTTTGGTACGTGAGCTCACGCCCTCCCGCGCTGGCATCTTGCGTGTATGCACAATACTTAACTATGCACTGGCGAGCTGATATTGCAAATACTGTCTTAATAATTTTCCATAGTCGATCGTTTGACAAATACTGTCTTAATAATTTTCCATAGTCGATCGTTTGACAAATACCTCTTTGCAATATACCTGAAATTTTAATGCACATTTTCTATTCGTATCTCCTGAAAATAATTTGACAAAAATCGCAAACAATTTAAAAAATACAACTTCTCAGCTAAGAATACACTAAAAAACAATGACATTGGGTGAAACATTTAAACAACACATGCTGTACAATACAATGTATTTGCCTGAAATCGTAACAAACAGCTTCGAAATTTTAATGCACATTTTCTATTTATTCGTATCTCCTGAAAATAATTTGGCAAAAATCGCAAACAATTTCAAAAATACAACAGATACTTCTCAGCTAAGAATACACTAAAAAACAATGACATGGGACGAAACATTTAATTAACAAATGCTCTACAATACAATGCACTTCCCTGAAGTCGTAACGAACGGAAAATATTTTTCATAAAAAACAAAATTTACTAATTGTAGCGAACGATGTGTCCTCGTTTCCAGAAAACCTTCGTCCTCTTGAAATTGGTTAGGCCAGTTGGCGTTAAGGACACGCAAACAAGCGATTTGAAGCATCGACTTTACAGCCGGTTAATCACAAAAAGCTAGTGATTTAGGTAGATGGCAGCCGGTTTTAGTTTAACGAGGTCTGAATCAGGTGTTTCACTGGCCCCGGTAGAAATTCTGCGTCGAAGAATCGTGTGTAACCGGGGGGTTATATCAACGTGTAAAGGGAATAGCTGATGCGTCGGGGGCATAGTTGTCGGTTGGTATCGGTTGGAAAGTGACTCTCCTGGTGAATAGTCGCGCGTATCTACGTCAGGTTAGGTTTGTTACAATACCAAGTTGGTCGATCCCACAGCCCTAGTTGATTGCTGGTTAAAAGATCACCGGAGTGTGACAGGGCCGTTTCTCTCTGGGCAAAGCACACGCGTGTACAGCACAGCACCGCACCGCACCGCACCGCACCGCACCGCACCGGTGACACACCGGAGGACGAAGGAGACCGAGCCAGCAAGAAGTATGGGTGCAGGAAAGGTAGGCTAGGTAGGCAGAGAGAGAGAGAGAGAAGGTAGGAGTGCACCAAGGAATCATGGTCTCTAATTTTTACGGTGTAGTCGTCGTCCACATGCGCGTCCGATGTCCCTATATATTTACAAGTACAAGTAGCCGGTCATTAAATCCGATAATTAATCACAATCGTCTCTATTAACGGGGAAGGGTTAATTGCTGTTATCCACGCCGCGATCCGCTACGAAACCGGGGCGGCCAGCGGCGGCGTGGAAGACGGAGGTGGGTCCGGATGTGACTGAAGAATGGGCCAGTCGATCGTTCCGAACCCGCCTTTTCATTTCTTCGTGACGGCCGACCTGTGTCTTTCGCCGGTCCCCTGTGTTGTCGCGCCGTGCGAAACCGACGACCAAATTTCACGGTTTAGAATTTAACGCCCAACTACGGACGGATGTGTCGCGCTGCCTCTCCGTTCCCATGTCGGGGGAAACTCTACGCTCTCGTCGATCCTCGGCCCTCGTGTCCGGATAACGTTCTTTATTTGATACGCGAACTGCGTCGATGCTTTTATTTTATTTTTGAAGTGAAACTTCTTTGCTGACGGTAACAATTTTCTGACGTTACGGAAGTGACGTTACGGGAGTCGAGAGTGGCGCGAAAATTTAAACGGTTCCTTTTAAATCTTACAAGTATTTTATTTTCAAATGATTTTATACTTTTTAGTCCATTTTAAAATCGTGGTTTTTAAAATAATTATTTTTTTTTTTTAATTATGACTTATGACAATTTCGCATTCATCGCAAGAAAATTTGGTAGTCGGTAGTCGGATCAAACGAAAAGGTTAAATAGAAATACATTGTTATGTTATGACAGCACGCGCAACTACGTTTACATTAATTAAAATCAATATACTTGATTATATATTTTCTATGATTTTCTATGATTCTCTCATTGAAACATAATTGGCTTGTGATAGTTAAAATATGATATAAATATTATTGATTCAAATTTGTCTAAATGTCTTGCAAACACTGCATCGATAGTTGTTCCTGATCTTGTTGCCGCTTCATTAGGATTATCTACCATTTCCAATCTTAATTTACTTCTAAACATTACTAGACTGCAAGAAGTTTCACTTCTGCCGCGCGTGGTTTTCCACGCGTATGTTTTTTTTTTTTTTTAGCGAACTTCTCGTAGGAATAAACAAATTCCTATTTGGTCTCTATGTCTAGCAATCGACGCGAACAATTTTTGCATAAAGATCCGCAGTCGAATAATTACAATATCTTCGCAAAATTGCAAAATTCTTGCATAAAACGGAGCATTGAATTTTATCGATGTTACAACAATGTCGATGTTGCTAACGCAAAATTTAAATGTTTTCGGCGTATTGGTTCGATCAATTATTACTAAACACTATTTGCAAATTAACACAGTATCAAATGTATGATGCTATCGGCGCTACGGTTCGATCGTTTAATAATAAGAACTTTCAAAAGCAATTTTGCAACTTAGCAAAAAATCATCGACGTTTCGATTCTGATTTGAATCCTTTTCAAGATTTATTTTGTATCGCGTTTGCTTTTGGTGTGATTCAATATTTTAATTTAATATGGACATTATGATACACGTGTGATACACTGATGATACACGTAACACATGGGTATCATAATATCCATATTAAATTAAAATATTGAATCACACCAAAAGCAAACGCGATACAAAATAAATCTTGAAAAGGATTCAAATCAGAATCGAAACGTCGACGATTTTTTGCTAAGTTGCAAAATTGCTTTTGAAAGTTCTTATTATTAAACGATCGAACCGTAGCGCCGATAGCATCATACATTTATTATTAACAATAATACGATCGAGAAAAACAGACATATTTAACACAATATCGTTTCTCAACGTTTCGATCTTCATTTAGATCATTATCAAGAGAATTACAATAACATTGCGTCTGTAAAATAACAATGAATAATACAATGTATACATTGTGAAAACAACATCGAAAAAATAACCAAAAAAGATAAAGAAAACCTTACTAACTTGCTCAGTGTCACAGGGTAATTTTTACTTAAAAAACAATTTAATGACCACCATGTTGCTACTCGGACAGTATATACATAGAAGTGAGAAAACGTGGAGACATTTGGAAATCTATGTAACGGATTGAATTTGATCGTATCTAGGGAAACACAACCGCCCGGCAAAATGGCAGCCGGGAGGCGGTTAATTGTAATAAGGAGCCAGAAGAAATCGTTAGCGAATGCGATCGATCACCGGTGGGGCACACAATACACTCGTCTCGTCGCGTACAACTGCGCAATAGGAAATTCCACGTAACTGGTGACATTCGATCCAGCGCTACTAATACACAAGACACATAATAACAGGGTGTATCGCGATACATTTTAATGCGCGCGGAAGGTATGCTACGTGTTTACGTCCACGTAACTCTCACGATGGTTCGAAGCTCTCCGCTATGCCGGAGGAATATGGTTACATACACACACACACACACACACAGACGAACACGTGGCCGATGAACACGTACGTGTAGGTACATGGTTTTCCAGACGTTGGTAGCACAAAAACCCAGGAAGCTCGCACACCGACGACAATGCCTCGTGTGCACGACCATCTACTTACTTTAGTGGTCAGCGCGGAAGAAAAGAATTAGCTAGACGGGGGCGCGTCTCATCTAGGTCACCCACACACAGATAACCGTGCTCGCCGACACTTACATATCGCACACACACACACGTGCACACGCACGCGCGGCTACACATACTCGAGGAGCCTCATTACGGTGCCACGGTGGCGAGGGGTTGTGCAGCAAAAGAGGCGAGCGTTAATTAAGAACAGACTCGCCACCCTCTAAGTAAGGAGCACTGACCAACCCCTCCGCACCCCCTAACACCCCCTCGCCGACCCACGTCCAGCTTACTTCCTTCGACTCACCCCGTGTGCCCCTCTGCTCCTCTCCACTACTTCATGGTTGCTACTGCAGTGACCCCGCATCCTTCCCAGCTTCATTCTGAAAGTAAGAACGCCGGGAAACTGTATAGGAAGACGGAAAACGAGGGAAATACGAGGAACAAGCGCGGAACGAATGGAAAGCAGTCGGGATGAGATAGCGGGAAAAAAATCGCCGAGTGGAATCTTCCTGGCGAACCTACGTCCATCGACAAGCCACGATTTTTCGAAATTTTACACGGAAATATTTGAGGAACATACAAATTTCTTAAACGATTAAACTTATTTTAGACTCTGCATTTAATTTTAATTATTTCGATAAATATCATATCGTTTAAATTTTATTAAGAAATCAGTACGATAGCAGACAAACGATTAAACTTATAGACTCTGCATTTAATTTTAATTATTTCGATAAATATCATATCGTTTAAATTTTATGTTCAGTTGCATCAACTGAACGCCAAAGGGTAAATTTTCAGCTTGGAGTGTTAATGCATACGGAAAATAGAAAAAAAATTTTCCCAAACGAAAAATACGTGAACATTCGAAATAATTTTTGCATCGAATTAGTATTTATCAAGCCCCTGTTGAAGTCACGTAGAAATTGTAAATAACGTTAATAGATAACGAGGAGCGCCAGTGGACAGCGAGATTTTACACGGAAATATTTGAGGAACATACAAATTTCTTAATAAAATTTAAACGATATTTATCGACATAATTAAAATTAAATGCAGAGTCTAAATCTATAAGTTTAATCGTTTGTCTGCTATCATACTGATTTTTAACGTTGCATCAACTGAACGCCAAAGGGTAAATTTTCAGCTTCGAGTGTTAATTCATACGGAAAATAGAAAAAAAATACGTGAATATTCGAAATAATTTTTGCATCGAATTAGTATTTATCAAGCCCCCCCGTTGAAGTCACGTAGAAATTGTAAATAACGTTAATAGATAATGAGGAGCGCCAGTGGACAGCGAGATGATTGATTTTTCCTGTGGGAAAATGAAAAGATTCGTCATAGATCGGCGAGCTTTGAAGCCGCCATGAAATATAGTGGAACGATGATCGGCCAATCTCATTGTGACAACACGAAGACACACATGTTGCCAGTGTCGCACAGCGGCAGTTCCTCTTAGGCGAAAAAAAAAAGTCACCCAACTGTTCATCCCCCTCCGAGCGTTATAAGCTGCCCCACAACCAGGGGTGAACCGTGCCCGATTGTTTCCAACAGGTTTGCTAGCTTTTGTTTCAGTCCGTTCTCATGCGCGGCGGAACTGGTCATTGCTCGAACCCTAAAAACGGTTGAACAATGACCTTCAGGCCGTTACATTGCATTGCAATAAAGACCCCCATTTCCCAGAGTGCTGAGAGAGTAATCTTGATGGGACCGGGAATTCATTCTATGGTTTTAAATGCTATCGACTGTGCCACTGTTGTCCGATCGTTGATTCGTCGCATTTGTCGCTTCTATTGTAAAACTTGGCACAATTTTTCATTATGATTTTTGTGAAACAATTCTGTGCTATTAAGAGAAATTTTCCTTTTATGGATTATCTTATTTTATTATTATTGTAAAACTTAGCATAATTTTCCATTATGATTTTTGTTAAAAAATTCTGTGCTATTGAGATAAATTTTCCTTTTATGGATTATCTTATTTTTATTATTATTGTCAAACTTGGCATAATTTTCCATTATGATTTTTGTTACAACATTCTGTGCTATTGAGATTAATTTTCCTTTTATAGATTATCTTATGTTATTATTGTACTATTGTAAAACTTGGTATAATTTTCCATTATGATTTTTGTTACAACATTCTGTGCTATTGAGATTAATTTTCCTTTTATGGATTATCTTATGTTATTATTGTACTATTGTAAAACTTGGTATAATTTTCCATTATGATTTTTGTTACAACATTCTGTGCTATTGAGATAAATTTTCCTTTTATCGATTATCTTATTTTATTATTGTATTATTGTAAAACTTAGCATATGATTTTTGTTAAAAAATTCTGTGCTATTGAGATAAATTTTCCTTTTATCGATTATCTTACTTTACTATTGTATTATTGTGAAACTTGGCATAATTTTCCATTATGATTTTTGTTAAAAAATTCTGTGCTATTGAGATTAATTTTCATTTTATGTTCTTAGTTCCATACAGAAACTGTCAGTAATATTAATTCTCCCTCGAATAATTATAGAAAGTACTAATTTCCGTAATTGCGGAAATATGCGTCTCGTGTGCTTTAATAGAATTCTCTCGTGTCCGTAGTCGGGAAGAATTTCATAACGCGAAAGACTCACCCTTGACGAAGTGGAAAGTCGAATGGTGGAAGTATTTATGTGCATGGGAATCGGCTGGAATGACGTTACTGTTCTCTCTCATAATCGCGTGGACTTACGAGACGCGCGAACGTGTCACGGCTATTATGATAAAACATTCATATGCATTCAATCAAAATTATGTACCAGCGGGGACTGGTTGATTTTCTCATTTTCATACGTGCATAATGGATTTTCTAGCTGAAAAATGTTGACGCTTTCTCGTGTCATAAGCTGGACAGAAATCGAACCAGGAAGAACAAGTTTCGCGCTGTATATTTAAACAAAAATGTTCATTTAATAGGGGAATCTCGGGTACCCGAGCCTCGGGTCGGGTCGGGTCGGGTCCGGATCCCGAAAGTTTACAAAGTTCGGGTACCCGAAATGGCAGTCGGGTCGGGTCGGGTCGAGGTCCCGAAAGTTTACAAAGTTCGGGTACCCGAGCCTCGGGTCGGGTCGGGTCGGGATCCCGAAAGTTTGCAATTTTCGGGTACCCGAAGTTAAAGTTGGGGCAAGCCTGCGGTCAAATCAGCGATAAATAACTCTGTGCATATTAATATCTTCTCAATAATATTAAATTTTACTATAAAATTAATTTTTTCATATAAATTAAATACCATCTCTCAATAATATTAAATTTTACTGTAAAATTAAAATATGCACAGAGTTATTTATCACTGATTTGACCCCGCAGGCTTGCCCCAACTTTAACTTCGGGTACCCGAAAATTGCAAACTTTCGGGACCTCGACCCGACCCGACCCGACTGCTATTTCGGGTACCCGAAATTGCGGGTACCCGAAGTTTATAAACTTTCGGGATTCCGACCCGAACCCGAACAAATTTCCCGACCCGAACCCGAACAAATTTCCCGACCCGAACCCGAACAAATTTCCCGACCCGAACCCGAACAAATTTCCCGACCCGAACCCGAACAAATTTCCCGACCCGAACCCGAACAAATTTCCCGATCCGAACCCGAACAAATTTCCTGACCCGACCCGAACCCGAAATTTCGGGTACCCGCACACCCCTATCATTTAATTTTCTCCAAGCACACAATCCAAGAGCACAGATTTCGAAAAAGACGAAACATCCAGTAAACTAGGGCAGCTCATTAGCAAAACCCGAGCGGCAACTCTCGAAATCCCGGCAATAAATCTTTCGGTGGGGGCGTTGAAAGGGTGCTGAGCGGTCCGGATCGCAGGCGGGGAATCTCGAAATTAAACAAACGCTATATTGACACGTTAATCCTTTGCCATAGATGCATCTACGGTGGAAGCGTGTGCAACGGTGCGGTGGTGAGAAAGACGGAGCGTAGAAAACGATCGCCACCCTCTCCTCTCGAGATCCGGCGTTCTGCGGAGCGTCGAAGAAGGAAAGGAAAAGGGGAAGGAAATCAGAGAGCAAGAGGGATGGCAAGAGACTTGGCAATCCGAATGAACGAACTACACCGCATACAGGGTCTTAGCAGGACTTAACGAATATTGCCGTCGATATCCAGGAGCCCCTTGTACGACGCTTCTTCTCATCCCGCCATCGAACTTTCTTTTGTCCTTTCTTTTGCCCGAAGACGCGTTACCCGAGGCGCTCCCGTGCCCGCGCGGTGGTTGGTCGATTCGACGACTGACCGAGTTAATTTAACACGCGCAACGTTAATTTGTTGTTCCACGGGGATTTCGTATTCGAGGCGATTCCAGCAGACCGGACAATTCAATATTCCGTCCCCGAATCCTTTCACCGGTTTGCTAATTCCAAATTCCCGCGTTAATGCTGCACACGTCCCGAAGGATTATGGAAAACAGTCGCTTAACCGCAACCGCGCTCGTAGAAAGTATTTCGTCCCGACTAAACGTCTCCGGTTGAAATTAGTGCGGTGAACTAGGCCTAATAAATAAAACTGAATGCCTTTCATCAGCAAACGTGACGATGTACAGGATGTAAACAAAATTGTCAGCAAAATTATCAGCTGGGCCTTAAACCTCAAGGTCAAAAGGTCAACAATCTTTCGTAATCCTCGCGTAAATTCCAAATTCCGCGTTAATGTTGCACACGTCCCGAAGGATTATGGAAAACAGTCGCTTAACCGCAACCGCGCTCGTAGAAAGTATTTCATCGCGACTAAACGTCTCCGGTTGAAATTAGTGAACTAGGCCTAACAAATAAAACTGAATGACTTTCAGAAAACGTGACGATGTAAACAAAATTGTCGCGAGGAAGGTGCCGCAAAATTATCAGCTCGACCTTGAACCTCAAGGTCAAAAGGTCAAGTTGCTGCCGGCATGGAGTCAGCATAGTTTCAATAGAATTTCATTTAAATTAAAAAATGATCCACATTGGGGTCGAAACGTTGAGTCTTTAAAAAAATTTCAATTGCAAAATTGCTTTGTTTAGTCGTTATTGATCGATCCTGTGCGCCGAAAGCATCACTCATTTATCAAAAAAATTACGATCGAGAAAACAAATCAAATTTATATCAAGCTCAAAAGGTCAACAATCTTTTGTGATCCTCGCGTAAATTCCAAATTCCGCGTTAATGGTGCACACGTCCCGAAGGATTATGGGAAACAGTCACTTAACCGCAACCGCTCGTAGAAAGTATTTCGTCGCGACTAAACGTCTCCGGTTGAAATTAGTGCGGTGAACTAGGCCTAACAAATAAAACCGCCTTTCAGCAAACAAAATTGTGGCGAGAAAGGCAAAATTATCAGCTCGACCTTGAACCTCAAGGTCAAAAGGTCAACAACCTTTGGTAATCCTCGCGTAAATCGTTTTACACCCCTTACACCTACTTGGTTAAGCTACTGTTCTCTTTTCGGAGACGGGTGCGCGTCAGGGCGGACAGATAGAAATGGCTGGGGGGTAGACAAGGTAGATAAATTAGCGCTAGTAATGAAGACTGAGTCCGGGCGTCTGATTAAACAAACACAGTGAGACACGAATAAGCGAGGGAACAGAAAAGGTGAACGTTAAAAGGTGAATCGGGGGTGGGGGGTGGGGGGTTGGAAGTCGAATGAGATTCAGAAAACGAGGGAGCCGAGGAGAGGCCACGGAGACAAGGGAAACGAATCTGCTAGACCGCGAACATTGTCTTATTTTGCCCCTAATTAACTAAAGTAGCGCGGGCACCGTGAAGACCTATCCTCGGCCGTCCTTTTTTTCGTCCGTCTCTCGCGCCTTTTCTCATTTGTCTTCTCTTTATTTCTCTCTCTCTCTCTCTCTCTCTCTCTCTCTCTCTCTCTTTCTCTCTCTCTTTATCCACGCACGCCGGGTTTCCTTCCCGAAGACGAGCCCATCGCGGGCTTCGTAGAATGCCCGTTGTTTCATTTTCGACGCACGTCCTCAAAATGAAAATGTATGAGCGCGTGTAATACATAGAGAATAGTTTTGACCGGGCCCGGTTACCGGAGCATGAATCTCATCGAGTCGCTCAAGGCTGAAGCTCTCGAAATTACGCGGGATGAATTAAAAATAGCGATCACTAAATTGTGAAAACAAAATCCTTCCCCACCCCCCTCCCTCCCTCCCTCTTACTCCTACCCTCCTGGCTCTGCACGGATTTATGACCGTTTTTTGAGTTTCCAGTCACGAGTTATTAGCCGCGGTCGTTTGCGAAAAATACCAAAAACACTAATCATCGGAGGTACGCCCGGTACCCTAACAGTCGACAGGAATAACGGCGGTAACATTATTTTTAAGACGTTTGCGAAATTCGTCATCCGAGATGTATGTTCGTGGACAATACTATGTGTCTCGGCTTGGTAACACATTCCCACGAACTTTTTTTTTCCCAGATCGGAATCTACTAATTTTTACAGAAATTTATACTGTAACCGGATCTTTATGCGAAATAAAAAGTTTGTGCACCGATTCGACAACACACAGGAGCTAAATATAAAATATTTTTCTTATATAGTGAAAATACTATATTAATATGTTGCAATTGCAACACAGGAGCTAAATATTAATTTATATAGTGAAAATAATATATATGTGTACTCTTAAAGTCTTCTAATTTTGTCACTGTTCTAAATTGCACCTACTCATATTTGCCATAAATACATAAAAACAATGAAGACTCGATGAACTAAAAAAATTGACCTGACAAAATTGCTTATACGAAAACGTTCAGACACAATCCAATTTGTTAATAAGACAAATATACATGGACAGAATAATTACACCTTACTGTATACTGTAATTGTTTTTCGGAGAACAAATTTATTGAATGTAGTCTGGAGCAAGAGAGCTGAAATTTGATTTACCTTAAAATTGATCCAATTATTATTATTTAAATTGCCCGCGGTTTTGTATAGCGATTACAGGTCTAAGGTCGGGTGATCCCCGCGCGGAATTGCCACTAACAACGCAAAGAAATACAGCATACGATCTGAAACGAAAAAAAAAGAAAAATGAGAGATACAGTAGGTACCTGACCCCTTCAATTTTAACGCATTATATCAAGATTAATGCGATGAATGTACCGTAATGAGCGAACCGGGCAGAGAATTTATAGAAGCGAAGCCGAAGTTGAAATAAGAGAACCCGGCGACTTTATACAAAACTTTTGCGGGACGATCTTCAATCGTTTTGTCTCGCAACATATTTTATTTATAGTCACCATGAATCTTTCAACCGAGAAATTAATCGTGTTATTAACGATTTGCCGGCTATTTTTCGATCGGAGCAAAGGCGGAGAAGTTAGGAGAAGAAAAGAAGGCGCCAGGTGGTCGTACAACGACGCTAGGTATCGGCGATGGCTGCTAGTCAATTTATTTATAATCTTCGGTGTATCTTTCTTTCTTCTTTTTTATTTTTCTTAAAACTGACCGCCGGAGAAGAATTAGCGGATACTGCGCGCGCAGTCGACCTAATACAGAACGGCGAGGACGACGGCGTTAGGTGAAAAAATACCGTCGGACGGTAATAATTATTATCGAGCCGGCTGGATCGAGAGAGGAGAGAGACGGCGCGGAGAGGGAGAAGGGGAGAGAAAAATATACGAATCCATGACGATGGGTTTGCCCGGCAAGGACGTTCAAGTTTAAACGAAAATAAAAATTTCCTCGCCGGTACTAATTATAGAATACGCTCATCGAGCAACCGCTGCTTGAATTACCGGTACACGTATACCGGGTGTCCGTCTTCGGTCTCTCGTCATCTCGGAAACGTCTTCCACTGAGTTTGAGGCTTTTGCGCTATAGAGGAGCACTCGGTACGCCGACCGTGCTCTTCTCGCCCAATATACCAAGGGAAATTAATATTGTTTTTATCGACAGCCACCGGGATAATTAGATCCCGGTTGTATGCCTGCTTGTGCGTACAAGTTCCGACGGCCATGATCGAGGATCTCGTTCCCGGTGCCCCGCGACGTGTCATGAGTTCGTTCGTTCGTTCCTCGGCATCATGCCTTGCGCCTTTCGAACCAGGTTTAACCCTTTCGTTACACCGTTGATGGCTGCCAGTATATTATCGCCGTAGGAGACTTCTCGGCCTGCACTTTGTCTCGAGCTGCGGATATCTTGCTACTTTTGCTGTGCCGTATTAGCATTGAACCCATTACCGGTCAATTGACCGTTTGCAGATTTTGTATTTTAGGATTATTGAATTTATAATGTCGCTTCCATTGGAATTACACACGATTTTATACTTAAAGCACACGTTATAATAGAAATGGCACAAAATTATAGAATGATTGAATTTATAAAGATGCTTCCATTGGAATTACACACGATTCTATACTTAAAGCACACATTATAATACAAATGGCACAAAATTTTAGAATTTATAAAGATGCTTCCATTGGAATTACACACGATTCTATGCTTAAGCACACGTTATAAGAGAAATGGCACAAAATTTTAGAATTATTGAATTTATAAAGATGCTTCCATTGGAATTACACACGATTCTATGCTTAAGCACACATTATAATACAAATGGCACAAAATTTTAGAATTATGGAATTTATAAAGATGCTTCCATTGGAATTACACACGATTCTGTGCTTAAGCACACATTATAATACAAATGGCACAAAATTTTAGAATTATTGAATTTATAAAGATGCTTCCATTGGAATTGCACACGATTCTATGCTTAAAGCACACATTATAATACAAATGGCACAAAATTTTAGAATTATGGAATTTATAAAGATGCTTCCATTGGAATTACACACGATTCTATACTTAAAGCACACATTATAATACAAATGGCACAAAATTTTAGAATTTATAAAGATGCTTCCATTGGAATTACACACGATTCTATGCTTAAGCGCACGTTATAAGAGAAATGGCACAAAATTTTAGAATTATTGAATTTATAAAGATGCTTCCATTGGAATTACACACGATTCTATGCTTAAGCACACATTATAATACAAATGGCACAAAATTTTAGAATTTATAAAGATGCTTCCATTGGAATTACACACGATTCTATGCTTAAGCACACATTATAAGAGAAATGGCACAAAATTTTAGAATTATTCAATTTATAAAGATGCTTCCATTGGAATTACACACGATTCTATATTTAAAGCACACATTATAATAGAACTGGCACAAAATTTGAATGAATTGTGTCATTTTTTCTATATGGCAACGCGTAGCCATTTTTAATTCTCGGTAACCGTTGAGCGTGTCTGTCCTTTTTCGTTGGCGAATTTCCTTTTGTCGTTGGCTGTTTCCTAGAATGTTGTCAAGTGGCCTAATTATTCGAGCACCGACCGTATTATTTCCATATCGATGTTTCCAGATTTTGTATTTTAGAATTATTGAATTTATAAAGATGCTCCCATTGGAATTACACACGATTCTATGCTTGAGCACACATTATAATAGAAATGGCACAAAATTTTGGAATTATTGAATTTATAAAGATGCTTCCATTGGAATTACACACGATTCTATGCTTAAAGCACACATGATAATACAAATGGCACAAAATTTTAGAATTATGGAATTTATAAAGATGCTTCCATTGGAATTGCACACGATTCTATACTTAAAGCACACATTATAATAGAAATGGCACAAAATTTTGGAATTATTGAATTTATAAAGATGCTTCCATTGGAATTACACACGATTCTATGCTTAAGCACACATTATAATACAAATGGCACAAAATTTAGATAAATTGTGTCATTTTTTTTATATGGCAACGCCATTTTTAATTCTCGGTAACCGTTGAGCGTGTCCGTCCTTTTTCGTTGGCGAATTTCCTTACTGTCGTTGGCTGTTTCCTAGAATGTTGTCAAGTGGCCTAATTAATCGAGCACCGACCGTATTATTTCTATATCGATGCAATGGTAGGTTGCGAAAGCGTATAGTGTAATGAGGCAACGCGATTTTTGTTTGTTTCAGATTTATGCGGAGAATGTGACGTCAGCAGAAACAGGGAGGACGAAGGCCGTGCTAGTCCCAGAACGGTGAGTCAGTGATTAATCAACAGCGCCGTTCTCTGTTCCGACAGTAATTATTTGACCTGACAATCGAAGTAATTACCGATCGTACGGGACACACCTATCCGTACACACGACGACTTATCTTTCACCGTGCATCGGCGTAGGCCGAGTTTCGCTATTAAAGCGTTCGCGTACGTATCACTTAGCAATCAATGCGGTTTTCATATCGTAAACGGGCCTTGTAACAATGTTGCATGCCCGCTCTTCGTGCAGAAGATCAATCCGGCATATAAATGATTACGTTAATTATGTCGAGATAAAACATTCCATGAATATAAATACGCCTTTGGGGGTCTCTCTGTTCGAGCAACTAAATACATATTTTAAATTCCAGCGAAGTGGCGTTATTAACGATTCCGTAATACTTTTCCTACCGGGCTTTCGATATGCAATTCGGTAAACAAAGCGTTTATAAAGCATTCTAGGTTATTGTTATCGCTTAATTGCACTACGGCTAATGTTTCGAATTACGTGGCGGCTGGAATCAATGCTGCCGTGGCATTGCGAAATAAATTTCAATTTTACGAGGGTTGACATACTTTACGACCGTTTCTCGTTAATTTCGTCTACATTGTACACAGGGAAGTGACGTACACGTGACGCGAGCTGTGCAATCATATGTGGACCTCTTTAATCTTTTTCTTATCTTCGATATGTAGACTGCCCACCCACATATAATCGTTGTGACTATACTGCGGATTTTATGCATTTGTAACAAGTTGGTGGAAAACAGTAAAAATAGATTAAGAGCATTCAGGAATATTTTCGATTAATCAGAATTATCGAAGGAGGAGAGACAGTTTTGTGTGGCCCTTGTTTCTCGATGTAGAAAATTGTACGATTTAAGTAAGTTTCTTTAGAGGGAACGATAGTCACGTGACTTTCCCTAGAATACCCTAGAATACCCTAGAAATCTACGGGAATACATTTGACGTCCTTGTATGAGCAAATTTTGAACTGTATAAAGGCTCATTTGAGAGAGGAAGGTTCAGCGCATAGTACCCTGCTTATGCTATTAGTCAAAAACTCTTTTTTTGACAGAAAAATACATTGGATTCTGCGGTTGTTTTCTCGACTTTTTTCCCTACTTTGCAGACTCATATTATTAGATGTCAACATAATCTCGTTACATCATAAGCAGGGCACTCCTCTATCAAACAAGCCTTTATACAGTTCAAAATTTGCTCGTATAAGATGTATAAGATGTATAAGCCAGATTTCTAGGGTATTCTAGGGAAAGTCACGTGACTACCGTTCCCCCTTCACCCTTAGCACTCGGACGGCGACTCTGAAAATTGCTATGGCATTCTTAAAAATATTCACATTATTATTTTTGTTCGTATTTAATTTACATATTACATATGAGATATTATATTATATGCAAACAATGAAACAAAATTGTATAGAATGGAAATATTCTAGTATGGAAAAATCTTTCATTTTTGAGACAAAATAGCTCCAAGTGCAAAGGGTTAAGTTCAAACGAATATAAAGTCACGTGACCCTTAACCCTTTGCACTCGGAGCTATTCTATCTCAAAAACGCAAGATTTTTCCATTTTTTGCATATGAAACTGATATATAATATCTCTTTAAACTCGATAAAAATAATAACGTGAACAATATTTTTAACAATAGCACAGCAATTTTCAATGGACTCTCATTGTCGCCATCCGAGTGTTAAGGGTTAAGTTTCTGTGATCTCGTTTTGATGAACATGTTCCACAAAAATGGTTGTTTCAATGGTTCAATTTTGCTCCTGACTGGTCTATTTGACTGAATCAGTTCTATCAGTTAATTTTTCCAATTACTTTGCTCGAAGCGTAAACCTGCCAGTCCAATCAGAATAGCAGTTCGAGGTGAGTGTGCGCGGACACATTAAATTTCGTTAGCCAGAGGAGTATTTGCACTGAAATCGCTTCGACGACGCGACCGGGGATAGAGAAGAGAGAGAGAGAGAGAGAGAGAGAGAGAGAGAGAGAGAGAGAGAGAGAGGAGTCCGCAAGAGAGGGGAAGAGAACGATCGTCCGCGGGACCAATCGATAGGAATCATATTACCGATAAAACGAGGGTTCGCGCGAAAACGAAAGGACTATGTGGTCCTTGGCCGGTCTCGGAACAAGCGCATCGGAGGCCCGTTTCGCGCGTTATAGCCCGGAGCGACGCGGAATCACTCAGAGCAGCGCTCCGGCCGTTACTTCATTTTTGCGGAGCGTTTACAACGTCCTGTCCACTCGCGTGGCATCGTTGCTGGCATTTCGATGCATAATAAACGAGCGGTTAGCCCTGCGCCGCAGCTCACACCTCTGGCCCGTTCTTTTCTACGAGTAAAAGGGAGAAGAGACTCTCTCTCTCTCTCTCTCTCTCTCTCTCTCTCCTCTCCCCTCTCTCCCTCTCTTGCGCTTTTGGCTCTCTTCGCTTCTCCACCCCCTTTTTCCCACCCGGGCCGCGGCCGGCCGAGATCCTTTTTCCTCCTCGCGTTCCAACCGTAAGCAGACTATGCTGTCTCTCTTTTGTAAACTTTCTTCTTCTGCAAGGGCCGTATAACGAGATGCGAGAGCGAGACAGAGCTATATCGTTCGCTGGGGCCCCGGCGAGAGCGAGCGACTCTAACGAAAGGAAATCCGATTTGCACGCTGCACCGATCCTCTCCCGCCCTTTTTCAAACGCGCGCGACTACCCACCCCACGATACCAACACAACCGGCCTCTATACGTATACATATACATACGCTACGGATGATACGGTAGAGACACGACGACGCAGTAGTTTTGATGGAAATTCGTTTGCCGCTTGTTACGTGACGTTGCCATTTCCTTTGCCCCCGGAATCCTGCTTAACGCGCCACCCCCTCCCGCCCCCACCCCATACCTGCAAAGAATTTATCGATGGATCCATGGAAATTACCGCGGATTCGATGCCCGATTGAAATTCTGCCCTTTGCCCAGACAAAAAATTGTTTTATACCCATTCAAAGAATTCTAGAAAATTTGTCAGTAAAAAATGGTTAGGTCAAGTGTTTGAATAGTTTTACTGTTCGTATGATTCAAGATAACACAGTGTAATTTTTATGCTTAACCTTTTGCATATTTCCATTCTTTACAATTTTTTTTCATTTTTTGCATATGAAACTAATATACTACCTCATGTAGTATGTAAATGTCTAATCGTTTATTAAATAAGAACAAAAATAATAATGTGAACAATATTTTTAAGAATAGCATAGCAAATTCGAGTCGCTATCCGAGTGCTAAGGGTTAATTACCAATAAATATATTTTTCTAATCATTTGAACGACAACTGTAATTAAGTATTAAATTCATCAGAAACAAATTCTGCTCCACTGAGAAGTTATTTTTCTAATCATTTGAACAACTGTAATTACGTGTTAAATCCATCAGAAACAAAGTCTGCTCCACTGAGAAGTTATTTTTCTAATCATTTGAACAACTGTAATTACGTGTTAAATCCATCAGAAACAAATTCTGCTCCACTGAGAAATTATTTTTCTAATCATTTGAATAACAACTATTACGTGTTAAATCTATCAGAGACAAATTCTGCTCCACTGAAAAATTATTTTTCTAATCATTTGAACGACAACTGAAATTACGTGTTAAATCCATCAGAAACAAATTCTGCTCTACTGATAAATTCTTTTTCTAATCATTTGAATAACAACTATAATTACGTGTTAAATCCATCAGAAACAAATTCTGCACCAATAGGAAGTAACGCGCGAAAATACCGGCGTTAGAAATTTCATTAGCCATTATCGAACAAAACGTACTCGAATTACCGATCGATATAATCGATGCTACCTGTGACACGCGTTTAACTAAAAAGAAAAAAAAAAAAGAGTGGAACCAACGAGTATCGGAACGATTATTTGCGCCGCGCGACGATAATGGATACGGAAAGGCGGTTTGAATCCGGTCGAATGGGCGTATGAATAGTCGCCGTTTAGCGTAATTATTGGCGTATTGTCTACGGCACAATGCCGGGCGCGAAATTGGCATGCAAAAATCGGATGCGATCCTATTGTCCGATCCATAGCTGCGGCAGTCTCCCCGTGCTCTCCAGTTTTCGAATATTTCGCCGTCAATGCCGCCGCGTCGCGTCGCGTCGCGTCGCGCCGATTCGTTCGCCAATCGAATTTGGTTCGAACGACATTGAAAGGAAGGAATTCATATTTCGCGGAACAACGTGATTTTCGACGATCCATTCTTTTTTTTTGTCCAAATACACCTCGCGTAAAGCGTTACGCACGATTACGCTTCAATTACTACCCTTTATTTGAAAATAGACTGGAATTGCGAAAAATTTCGGGGAAATTTAAAAATTGTCAACGACGCGCAAATGTTTTTCGATTTGTGGAACGATGGGGCTTCGTACCGGCTGCGTCATTAGTTTAATATCGAAAGAACTTTTAGAAATGAATGTTCGCTATTTTATCAATTTTCTCGACTGTTTGTCCCGTGGACTATTTTAATTAAAAAGCGAAAGATTTTTCCATTCTAGAATATTTCCATTCTGTACAATTTTTTTTTTCATTTTTTGCATATGAAACTAATATACTACCTCATGTAGTATGTAAATGTCTAGTCGTTTATTAAATAAGAACAAAAATATGAACAATATTTTTAAGAATAGCATAGCAAATTCAAGTCGCCATCCGAGTGTCGCCATCCCAGTGCTAAGGGTTAATATCAATAAATATATTTTTCTAATCGTTTCAATGACCACTGTAATTACGTGTTAAATCCATCAGAAACAAATTCTGCTCCACTGATAAGTTATTTCTCTAATCATTTGAATAACAACTGTAATTACGTGTTAAATCCAGCAGAAACAAATTTTGCTCCACTGAGAAGTTATTTCTCTAATCATTTGAACAACAACTATAATTACGTGTTAAATCCATCAGAAACAAATTTTGCTCCACTGAGAAGTTATTTTTCTAATCATTTGAACGAAAACTTTAATTACGTGTTAAATCCATCAGAAACAAATTCTGCTCCAGTGAAAAATTATTTTTCTAATCATTTGAACGACAACTGTAATTACGTGTTAAATACACCTCGCGTAAAGCGTTACGCGCGATTACGCTTCAATTACTACCCTTTATTTGAAAATAGACTGGAATTGCGAAAAATTTCGGGGAAATTAAAAAATTGTCAACGACGCGCAAATGTTTTTCGATTTGTGGATGAGGCTTCGTACTGACTGCGCCACTAGTTTATTATCGAAAGAACTTTTAGAATGTTCGCTATTTTATCAATTTTCTCGACTGTTTGTCCCGTGGACGTAATTGCTTTCGATAAAGAGCGGTATAAATGTCTTTGTTAAGGTTTCCCATTAACGATGCTGCTTTCGTTTATTCTTTGTAGTTAGATCGCGAAAACAGCTTTATTGCGAATCCCTATTTCTTCAAACACGAAAACTAGAGGAGGCTGGTGGAGTCGAAGTCGGGACGCTGCGCCGCGCCGGCGCGGTTCTAACTTCGAACATAGCAACCGCGGACTTTTTGTGCGGCCAGATTGACGGCCATTATACCCCGAAATTGGGCCTTAATTGTGCCAGCGGTAATGAGCTGGGTTGTGTTCTAATGCAACGGTCCGGCCCGCCACACATAGTGTCTTATGACGCGGCTTCGATGTCTTCACGTAACGGGTGATCCATAGTTCTCTGCGATCGACATTCCTCCGAAGTCGATCGATAGCTCCATAATCGATCCTTATCTTCACTGCCAAAATTGTATTATTATATCTCTCGATTTTACTGGTCATCGGATATGGGTGAGATGAAAATTGTTTCTAAAATGAAATTAATTTTTCATACACTGCAGATTTTTATTCAATGTATTGTAAAAATGTTGAAATGTCTGCGTGAGATATTAATGCATACGTACAGATTTGTCAAATGCGAGCATAAAAATTCTACATAAAGTAATTGAATAGATAGAAGCAACTAAGAAGAAAAACCGGATAAACTTCCGAAAGCGACGATCCTCCGATTTTGCTGAAATTTTTCACAAAGCTTATCCTTGATTAGAGAAGAAAGTTCCTAAAAGGACTTTTTGGCGTCAAAACCTAGTTTGCCCTCAGCCCCCTTCAAAATTTTGACAGTCTAAATATTTTCGAAAATATTGATTTTAGAGAAGAAAGTTTCAAACAAAAAATGAATCTCATAAAAAGCTCTACAAAAAAGGTTATATACAATTTTTACGTAAACCTAATATTTTGGCTGTTATGACCCAAAATAACTCGGCGGGGGTCAAATTAACTTAATGGGTCATAACAGCCAAAATAATAGGTTTGCGTAAAAAATATATATAACCTTTTTTGTAGAGCTTTTTATGTTCTTCATTTTTGTTTTGAAACTTTTTTCTCTAAAATCAATATTTTCGAAAATATTTAGTAAAAACTGTGAAAACTTTGAAGGGGGCTGGGGGCAAACGAGGCTTCATTGTCAAAATTCCTTTTAGGGACTCTTTCTTCTCTAATCAAGGATAAGCTTTGGCAAAAATTTCAGCAAAATTGGAGGGTTGTCGCTTTCGGATGAACACCCGAAAAACCCAGTGTAAAAATTAATAATTTGTGGTTCTGTTCTGTCCACCCGGTATAAACTAGAGAGCGGTAGGGAATACTACTATGTGGCGACGTAGCATTATTTAATTGCTGTTCCGTTGTTTTTTCGTCGCCGGATAATTTGTGTACCTGCCGGCTATCTGTTAGTTCCTTCTATTCCCCCCCTCCCCACTCAGGCCCTGGAGGATGGCGTGGTTCTGTTCGTGTCCTGGCTACGATCCTCTACCGTCCTTCTGTACACTTCGGCCGCCTCAGATGTCCTGCTTCCTCCAATCTATATCCTCGATGTATAGGTTTTCTCGTTGAAAGAAGTCGGGGCCCGGAGGAAAGCGAAAGAGCGAGAGAGACCAGCGTTGTGAAAGGACGAGAAGGACGGGAGGCCAGGCCGGTCTACTCCTAATTGCGCGTAATTACCCATGGAGGCCAATTAGCTCCGATTGGCTGGATGGATGATCCGCGACTAGCCCGAGGACTCGAGACTCCTCCAGGACCCATGCCTTCTTCTCTCAGCTTGGATAAACTCACGCGAAAGCGGCTAACAGTTGTCCTCGTTTCCAGGATTCCTCGCTCTTTTTCCTCCCGTTGTCCTGCGAGCAACAACGGGGGAAAAAATTGCTCCAGCTAATTGCGGGAAGATTCCTCTACCGCAAGACTTCGCGGTTTTTGCCTCGTCGTGCATGCAAGCTACACGGAAAATTAGAATAATCAACGTATCCGCGGAAACGTGTCCGTACATCGGGAAATAAGGAAATATTATTTTAGAGACTTTAGTATTTATTTATTTATTAATCCCCTAAACCGAGTATGGTTTATATAGCATACGTTAGTGTAACACTTTACAATTGACAATGAGGTGTATATCGTTATACTAAGCTGAATTAACATAAATGGTAAACACTAAATGCGAATCTTACATTTTTAGGGAGGGTAATATTTTCGATTGAGGAGCAGTTCAATTAAATGCCCTAGTTCTGAATCATGTTCTGGACATTATCAAATACCATGGTTAAGGTCTTCAGCCTTAGAGGCTATAGTGTGGCATTTTTAAAATTAAAATATTATTTTAGAGACTACAGTATTTATTTATTTATTAATCCCCTAAACCGAGTATGGTTTATATAGCACACGTTAGTGTAACACTTTACAATTGACAATGAGGTGTATATCTTTATACTAAGCTGAATTAACATAAATGGTAAACACTAAATGCGAATCGTACATTTTTTGAGAATTTTACATTTTTTGAGAATCTTACATTTTTAGGGAGGGGTAATATTTTCGATTGAGGAGCAGTTCAATTAAATGCCCTCGATCTGAATCATATTCCGAACATTATCAAATACCATGGTTAGGGTCTTCAGCCTTAGAGGCTATAGTGTGGCATTTCTCCTGGTGAATTCTTTTGCCTCTTAAAATGCGATATTTGTGTACGTCCGTGCGCATAAACACGTCTGCTTGTAACAGTAGACTAATACCGATTTTGATTACATAAAATTGCAGTCTCGACCGGGAAAATTCTCGCGTAGCCAATAAAATGTAATGAGATTTAGCCTCGTAAAATCAGGTTAAACGAAGAGTAATAAGGTTTTAGTTTAATCTCGTTATTCCATTGGCGTAAATGAAACAAGCACGGGATAGCATAATGAACGTCGGAGAGCGTAAATAAAATAGAGAGAGAGAGAGAGAGAGAAAAAAAATTGGGCAGATGTCCGATCCAGTCTTGCCAAGATTGTAATATTAGCAGGATCTCTCTTGATCACGATGTTCCCACGTTCCTATTGCCTTTTGCTCTTCGTATCGCCAGAGAACAACTTAATGGCGCTATCGATGTTTTGTGCGTTTCAACGTTACAAACCGTTTACTATACTGCTGTACTATAATTACGTGCCTCTAATTACGCGCACAACACTGTCCTGCCTACTTTATTTGCTTTGCCGTTTTCTCAGAGCATCAAACTCAATATGCCCAAGGCACTTGCAATTTCAAGTGATCATAAATAATCGCACGCACATACGAGGCCGCGAGACGACGGCACACACGTAATGAGCAATTAACGATCGATTTCCTTGCCCGGTAATTGCTTCATCGACGCGGAAACACCATGAAACGCAATGAAGTAATTGCTTCATCGACTTTCGGTTTCGAAAATCTTTTACCCGCATGCGCGAGCGCGCGGTTCACGTACTTTAAAGACTTTCATTTCCTTCGGTTTCGAACTGTAATTTCTGTCGTCCGCCAACGGCGATTGTCTTCTTATTGTTCACCACTTTTAATAACCGATTGCAAAATACGTTCTGCGGAGCTAATTAACCGCGACCGATCGTTTTCATTTGCAATTTTGGAAATGTTCCGACAAATAGAACATTTCCGCGAAAAAAATTTATTAATCCTTTGCACTCGGAGCAATTTTAAGCCCTTGCACTACTATTCATTTTACGGTTGCAGTGATTAGAACTTATTTGTCGTTTCTAATTTCTTAGAAAAAAAGAAGTTTGTATGTAATTTATACCTATGCAGTCTCCAATGGTTTCAACAACAAGAAAATATAATTTTGTTTCAATTTAAAGTTTAAAGGAAATTAGTAGCATGAATGTTTAGTAGTCTATCTTCAAAATCTTCGTCACGAGTCCGACTCGGTATTATAGTGCAAGGGGTTAACTAAAAAACGAAAGATTTTTCCATTCTAGAATATTTTCATTGTATACAATTTTTTTTCATTTGTTGCACATGAAACTGATATAATATCTCATGTAATATGTATAGCTGTCTAGTAGTTTATTAAATACGAACAAAAGTAATAATGTGAACAATATATTTAAGAATAGCATAACAATTTTCAGTGGTGCCTCAGAGGCGCCATCCGAGTGCTAAGGGTTAATAAATAACATATGTGCCATTATAGACGTTGTTTTCTATATTCGCTTAGGCATATTGGGAACGCTATTTCGGTCGATGAAAATTCGCCGATCAGATTTCAATTTAAAAAGAAACTCTCCTTTCCATTCACACTTTCCCTCTTTCTTATTCACGATTTCCGGCAAGAAACGCGTAAAAAATTCACGACGAGGCTCGGCGCGAGGTGCTGCGCAGAGCACAGTTCCATCGAATTCGGTCGAAGGCATATATTTATTTGGCCTTTATGTAAGCCGATTTTGTTGTCGCGCGTAAAGTGTACGCTTTTCCAAGCCTGGAATCTTGAGGAACTCGAAACGCGCGTGGGTGGAACACGTAGAGAAGTAGGGGAGCAGCGGGCGAGAACGGTGGAAAAGGACGCAGAGCATGCGAGAAAAGAAAATAGCCGCAGGAAGAAGGGGGGCCGGGATCCGTGGACCTCGGGAACTGGACAATTCGTCATTAGTAAACAAATAGTTTAGCGACCGGTCTCGGGTCAGGCCTACATAAACTAAACAACAATAAGCCTCCGAGGAGAAAGAAATACCGACTCGCTACCCTTCGAGGTTCGCACACCTGGCTTCACCTTCGTAGGAGTTTACCTGTGCACGGGTGGGTGCTGAAGAAGTCAGGGGCGTGTATAGTTGGTACGGCACCACGCCCCGCACCTGGACCAACGCCGATTCATTTCGACCATTTAACGATCTCGTGACATTTCTCATCCTCGTCGCTGCTTTCGCTGATTGCCTAATTATCCGGCACCATTTTCTGAAATTTTATACAAGAAAATTTTTCGTTCGGTGTAGGGTAACTGCACCAGTGAATAAACGGGCACCAGTAAATGAACGCTTTTGTATATTTCAACAAATTTTAAGCCGCACGGCATACTAGCGATAATGACTCTTGGGCCAATGGAATATATGACTCTTTTTCGTAGCTGTATTCCTATTGGTTTATATTAGTCACGTGACCATTAGTTTATAAGATGGCCTATTTTCACCAAGTGCGTTGAGTGTGAATGTAGAATGTACTACTAGAATATAGTGTTCATTGACTGGTATTTTTTATATTTTTTATTTAACGTTTAATAAAGTCAAATAATAATAATTTCATTTTATTTGTGTTCATTTATTTTTGACAAATGAAGTGCAGGGAGCCATTTGGCATATATGAGATTCCTTTAATTCACATATTTTTTTTTTAAATAAAATATCTTCCTGAACAATTTCTTAAATGCTCATTCACTGGTGCAGTTACCCTATATCCATATTATACTTTTTGTTTCTTTAACCCTTTGCACTCGGAGCTATTTTATCTAAAAAATGAAAGATATTTCCATTCTATAGAATATTTTTCAATTTTTTGCATATGAAACTGATATAATATCTCATGTAATATGTAAATGTCTAGTAACAATGTCTCGTGAACAATATTTTCAGGAATAGCACAGCAATTTTCAGTGGTGCCTCAGTGTCGTCATCAGAGTGCTAAGGGTTAATACAATTCCATGGCACCTCCACTCGTGAAATAAAATTAAAACATTCGCTAATACACCAATACTTGCGATTACATTATTCGGTACGATCCAAATTGCTAAATAAAATAATTGTTTAGGGACCGAAATGTTTTCTTTAGTTCCAGAGGTGTTCGGAGGTCCCAGGTGTCCCTAGGCCCAGGTACGCCCCTGCGGGGCCTCAGGTTTTAGTTTGGCCGAGATTTCTCCACCTGACCGAGACAGATCGGTGTTAAAAGGAATTACTCGGATTCATTCGTCACCTCGAATTTCAGAATACGACTCATGCCAGAGACATCTCTCCGAGTCTTAGAAAAAGGGCGTAACCGAGTGCTATGTTCTTTTAATCATTCGACGCTAATAGTCCTCGGGTTTCTCGTACCGCCCGACATATCGATTCTTCGTTCGCCGATTGTGAATATCCGGGGTAACGAAAGGATCGCTCGATCGTATCCGAAATTTTTTTCTTACCGTGGATCCAAGACACGTCCACGCTACTTTTGTTTGACCCGAACAAGACGGTGTCTGGTTCTCGCCCGGGCAACCGAGGCTATTTGCTCAGAAGATTCCTATCGGGCTTGTGTAACTATAGTAACTACAGAGAGTTCAGGTGAACTGCGCTGAATTACCAATCACCGTTTCCTCTGGCTAATCGCTGCTCATTATCCTTTCGACACTTGGGACGCTGGAGATGTTCGAGAATGTTGTCCAATCATTTCATTCGGGATTATTTTCAAGTTAAAAAGATAATCGTTAAAATGTCCACAGGCGGTAAGTTAATTAATTCTAAATTTTTGCCGCTTCGACCATTTGCATCTCTTCCTAGACGGCGGGCAATGTGAAATATAAAAAAAAATCAGTTTCTAGCCAAGGGCGACTGGTGGATCGGGGGAGACTGGTCGTCCCTTTGTCCACCTAAGATCCTTGGTCTTTGATCCTCCCTAAACTACAGGGAGAGGAGCATCTCGATGGTCCCCATGGCGAGATTAGCATGACAATGCGCTCACCAGCCACTCATTATGGCCGTCCGTGATTCGGCGTTCCGTTGCAGCGTAAAACAAAATTCCAAGCCACGAAGAGGTCTTGGTGCACAATAGGGGTTGACACCTTTCTCGATTCAATCGTTCCTGGTGTCCACCCTAACGCGTCATCGGTACCTTGTCCCCCTCCACCCCCCTCTCTATATCCCGGTTTAAACCTTTGCACTCGGAGCTATTTTATCTCAAAAACGAAAGATTATGAAATCTTCCTGAAATAAAATATCTCCCTGAACAATTTCTTAAATGTTCATTCACTGGTGCAGTTACCCTATATCCATATTATACTTTTTGTTTCTTTAACCCTTTGCACTCGGAGCTATTTTATCACAAAAATGAAAGATTTTTCCATTCTATAGAATTTTTTTCAATTTTTTGCATATGAAACTGATATAATATCTCGTGTAATATGTAAATGTTTAGTAACAATGTCTAGTGAACAATATTTTTAGTAATAGCACAGCAATTTTCAGTGGTGCCTCATTGTCGCCATCCGAGTGCTAAGGGTTAATTTTTGCATATGAAACTGATATAATATCTCACGTAGTTTATTAAATACGAACAAAAATAATAATGTGAACAATATTTTTAGTAATAGCACAGCAATTTTCAGTGGTGCCTCAGTGTCGCCATCCGAGTGCTAAGGGTTAAATTATTAGTGAAAAATATAAATTTATATTTAGCTCCTGTGTCTTGCAATTGATGCACAATCTTTTTATTTTCAATAAAGATCCGTAGTCTACTAATCAACGTAATTTCACAACCCATTAAATTATCGACCGAATACAGAAACTTTATTTGTTTCAAATGCTAAATGTTTCGATATTTTTCGTTTTGTGTGAAAACGAAAGATTTTTTTCATTCTAAAATATTTCGATGCTATACTATTTTTTTTTCATTTTTTGCATATGAAACTGATACAATAACTCATGTAAATGTCTAGTCGTTTATTAAATTCGAACAAAAATAATAATGTGAACAATATTTTTAGTAATAGCACAGCAATTTTAAGTGGTGCCTCAGTGTCGTCATCCGAGTGCTAAGGGTTAATTTTATTCCTAATTTTCTTTCTCTTTCTGTCGGTTCTTCCAGCTCTCTATTACCACCGACATCATCTCTTGTCCACCCTCTTCCAGAACGACCTAGCTCCGTCTCCCACGGCTCATTCTTTCGCCGAATGAATACCAAAAGATGGATCGCTTCCCTCTTTCACAGCTTCGCCTCTCTCCCGCTTTGTTGTCCCGCAAATCGCATGATTTTCGACGAATTCACGCATTTCACCCGGGGGCCAGATATACGCGCGCACAATGACCCGACCGTGATCGCCCGTCTAGCTCTGTCCCTGATAGATCATTATCGGCATCCAGGGAATCGATTTATTCTCTCGACGTGGTGCTGCAAACTCCGCGTGTTTCGGCCAGTCACGACGCGACACTTCCTTCTCGCAAATAATAGCCGACTGCCTCCGAGATCCATCCTCCTTAGCATCTCTCGCCTTTCGTTCGTTGCAATTGTCATCCACGCGGAGGACTTCCTTTATGCAGAGAAACGTTAATTTTTGTTGCGAATGTAACAAAACTTCATGTAACGGTTTGGGTATATTATTGTATAAAAAATAATATTGTTCGAATAAAATTTCCGAGATTATGTTTAATCCACCCTTCTTCGAATCTCCCGCCTTTCGTTAATTATTATTATTTATTTGTTGCTTCAAACCATATAAGGCTTATACAGCACATAGAATATAAATCATACAACACACGATTACATTACAATATGCCTTAGTGTCTAACTTGCAATTGGTTTACAGTAAATTTGTTAGGTTTCAACTACCTCATTGAAATTAAATTTTAATTCAGCATAAATTAATAAAGTCAAAAATAATTTTCAGCCCTCTTATATCTGGGTTAGGTCTTTCGTTAATTGCAATTGTCATCCCAGCTATATATAGAGGACCTTAAATCTTGTTGCAAATGTAACAAAACTTCATATAATGGTTTGGGTATATTGTATAAAAAATAATGTTGTTCGAATAAAATTTCCGAGGTTATGTTTAAATTATTTGAGTTTGCCTCTGTTGTGAGATCCGCCCTCCTTAGCATCTCTCGCCTTTTGTTAATTGCAATTATCATCCCAGCTATATAGAGGACCTTAAATCTTCTTGCAAACGTAACAAAACTTCATATAATGGTTTGATGTATTGTATAAAAAATAATGTTGTTTGAATAAAATTTCCGAGATTGTTATGTTTAATTATTTGAGTTTGCCTCTGCTGTTGGATTCATCCTCCTTAGTATCTTTAGCCTTTTTAAAATTGCAATTATAATCCCAGCTATATAGAGGACCTTAAATCTTGTTGTAAATGTAACAAAACTTCATATAATGGTTTGGATATATTGTATAAAAAATAATGTTGTTCGTATAAAATTTCCGAGGTTATTATATGTTAAACTATTTGATCGAACGTTGACAGTGACAGTATCGAACGCCTAGATCGAAATCCATTGTCTCGTTTCGCCCGATTGGTGTTCGAACGACAGAAAATCCACCAAGTCCACTCCCCAGGAACATGAACGTTGAAAATCCGCAGGAATCTCGAATTACGATGATTCGGCGATGCAGCGGAGCGCACCGCAGGTGTCTGGCAAAAGGTGCATAAAGGGGATGCAGATAGAACGATACAAAAGAGAAGCTCGATATTCACGAGACCAAAGGGAGCATAATGCAGATCCCGAATTTTCGGAAAACTCCCGAACTAATCGACGAGAACGACACAATCAGGCTTACCTGATGGACCGTCCCTTTCGGCCACCGTGAGAAACAGTTTTCAAAGTTTCCTGAAAGCCTTCGGGGGGGGGGGGTGGGAAGGGAAGCTAGAAGAAAACATCTCTGTAGGCTCTGCTTCCTGGAAAAATTAACCGGCGAGAGGAAATCGAGTGTAGTTATATGTGCTATACCACCAAAATTTTTTTCCAAGCTTTTTCCACTAGAATATTGCATTTGTAACTAAACGTATTGTTACAAATAACATCAAATACTGCGAATCTTATTACTTTTGATTTTTAAATTATTTAACTAAAAATTGCTTCGAAAGAAATCTTTTACTAATTTTTTCTCACGCTTCAGCCATTAACAAATCACTGACAACATATTTAAAAACTTATAATACTAATTATGATATCGGCACAAGGTTCGATCATTTTATACCAACAGCAAATGTGCAATTAATATATCAAATTTCTCGACGTTTCGAACATTATGCTGATCATTATCTAAGAGATATATTTTGCGTTTGCTGTGACAACAATTAACCACATTGTAGAAAAATTTTTTGGTTTGAGTTACAAATTATGGACTTTATTCCATGGTGGCAGATATGTAACTGACCATATTTAAAAATTGTTCGAAATTAAATGAACTGAACTCGAATAATAGTTCGAAAATGTTCGAAATTAAATGAACTGAACTCGAATAATAGTTCGAAAATATTCGAAATTAAATGAACTAAACTCGAATAATAATTGGAAAATGTTCGAAATTAAATGGTGTTCTTATTAATAAGGGAATGGTGCAGGTTGCAATTAATTAGCGTCGCGAAGGAAGAAGGAAATTTTCCAATAATATCGCCGATCGATATTTATAGCCAAGCACATTGGCAATAATTATAAAAAAACGAAGCAGGAGCTCTATTTCTGGAACAATTATGTCTTAATTATAGTAGGGGTGGCATGCAACCTTCCCTCGTCCTGTAATTAATATATACACCGGGATAATTATAGAGCACATTTAAATTACTAATAAATGACAGGTTCAAAGAATTTTATCGGCATTCTTAATACAAAGACGAATCTCCAGAACGCTTGCGGCTTTAACAAGCCCATTTACTTTAATCCGTGATAAACTTAAGGGCTCTCCTTAGAACATCTAAAAAGAATCTTAAGTGTTACTTGAACATTTTAAAGGCAGTTCCTTTTCATTCATGACTCGCTAAAGGGCAATGCAAATCTTCCCCTTTTTAGTGGTTTTTTTTTAACATAAACTCGACGTATTAACAACATACCTAATTTGCAATGCATATACTATATAAGACGCTGTTGAAATAAACAGAGTTGATTCTGATTAAATCGTGCTACAAGCGGTATATTTTAAGGGGTAAAAAATATGTGCTAAATAAAGACGACTATAATATTATAGAAACTCGTAAAAAATATCGAGTAACAACAAGAGGGTTAATAACGGTTTTCCTTATTTCGATCGACAATGTTGAATAAATCTAATTAATGCTATTGACGCACTGGCACGATCATTTGTTACTATTAAGCACTTACAACAAAATTATTTTTTGAAAATGATCTAAATTTAGATCGTAACGTCGACAATTGGTTGATGTAACAATTTGTTACTATTAAGCACTTTTTCAAATTGTCACATCAACCAATTTTCGACGTTTCGATCTAAATTTAGAGGGTTAATGGGAAGAAATGTTGTTTTTAAGGTATTTGTTAATAGCAGAGTTTGTACAATTTTTTTATATTAATTTCTACGCTGAATAATTTCGAATGATCGTTGGTCTACTTTGAATCGGCACCTAGCGCGTCTTCTGAATATCGCGTCTCTCGTACCCGTCTCTTCAAACACGTATTTCCATGACAATGGGGCGCTCGCAGGAAGAATAATTAAGCTTGTCGTAATCGTTCAGCACGGACTATGGTCAACGCGACGCATCAGCGTTCGGTCCTATTCAGTGGCATCGTAAGAATTCCCATCAGCTGCCACCGGCCTCCTTCTTAAATCTTCAAGTACAGAAAAGGGGGACATTAAAAGAAGGGTCTCCGAGGGTGGCGAATTAATTTATGCAATAACGTACCGTCGACGACGCGGGTACCGAGGTCTCATTCCTTTGACCAGGTGATGACCGGTCCATGTCGCAACGGGCGACCACCCTTATAACGTCGCTCAATTCTCCCCCCCCCTCTCTCTCTCTCTCTCTCTCATTCTCGTTAACTGTCGAGGCGTGTGAAAATTCACACTGGCCCTTTGTCTTCGTACGTTTCGCTCCCCGGACAGTTTCATTTAGCTTTCGACTGGTACCCTTCGTTGTTTACCTGGCCCGGCTGTGACGCTATCTGCGAATATCCCCACGATAAAAATATGGCCCGGGGAAAGGAAGGCATAAACGTGCCAGCGACGACGCCAGGAACGAGGAAATCACGGGGAAATCGTAGTAAACAGGGAACTTTCAAAAATATAAACGACTATATTACCGTTCGTATTGTTATTCCGAACAGGCAGTTCCTCGACCCGATAGATACCCTTGTTTGCGGGGAAACTGCCCTGGTTTCCGAAATTTCGAATTGCTCGCGGCGGCATTTGCCCACTTAGGGTGGACCTTATTTTTCAAGCAAAAAATTTTGGGCACGCCTTCCCCTTATTTGATCAACTTCAACTTTTGCAGGAATTATTTTCTTACCCAATAGCACAATTTTGAGGGGAGGCGTGAAAAAAATTTCACCAAGTATAGCTAAGGTCCACCCTATTGTCCATTTATACAGAAATCCCTTCCTCCAAGTTTTAAGTTGAATCTGGAATCCCGCGAAATGGCACGTTGTAAAATGTAACGGTAGTTATTTTATAAAAATTTTGAAGGTTAATTTTTAGGATGATAAAAGTGTGTCCCAAAATGTCTTCAATTCCCTGAAATGGGAGGTTCCTGAGGTCATTTCAAGCGCCATTTTCCTTTTGCAAAATGTTGTCCGCGGCTTTGTTGAGGAGTTATTAACGAAAAACACGGACCAATCAGAGCGCGGGCTAGACGCTCACGTTCAGCGCGGCGAGCCGGTAGGCGGTTGGCTGAACATGCCAACGAGCGTTTCTAGGTCGCGCTCTGATTGGTCCGTGTTTTTCGTTAATAACTTCTAAACAAAGCCGCGGACAACATTTTGCAAAAGGAAAATGGCGCTTGAAATTACCTCGGGAACCTCCCATTTCCGGGAGTTGGACATTTTGGGACACCCTGTATGGTAACGACATTCGCATCTTCGGGGAAGATACACGTGTAGAGGGACGGAAATCTTCAACGTCCGTGCGACCATGGAAAACACAAGTTTATCTCGAGTCCCGATCTGTTATCTTATTTACTCGTGTTCTACGTTTTCTAGCGGAGGGTGAGCCGCCACGAGACAATGCGAGCATCGTAATCAACCGTGAAAATACCGAGGTGCCCCTGAATTCGTTAATCTCCTTTCTTTTAGTTTCGCAGCCGTTGTTTAGGGTGCTGCCGGTGATACCTCGCGAAAGATTCACCACAATGCTCTTTTGTCTAGCCCTCTCGCCCCAGATTTTGCCCAGTTTCGGCTTTCCCTTCGACACGGTATAATTGAATTGTCGACCGGAACAGTTTCTTCAAATTTCACTGACGACTGTATACCGTCGAACGGTCACACGCCTAGTTAGCTGCACGAGCATTAATATACTAGATGATTATTAATTAAGTGGAATTTTCTGCCGGTGATTATTCATAGACAATGTTATCTCTACTGGACACCTAAAGTATCCGTACACCTTTTAAAAACGAATAACATTTTAAAAATTCGACCCAACACAGCTTGAGTTTTTTTTGTGACGTTAGAAGGATTAGTTTACTAGCTAATGTGTAAATACTTAAATTTACAAAATACATGTTTGACATTTTTACTACAGGAACAGATAAAAAATTTAATAATCGTGACCTTTACTTTTTCCTTCGCAATTGCGACCAATAACCATTAAAAAAAAAATTATTTAGTTATATGCATGTACAAAGTTTCATTGAAATCGGTTGACGCATAAAAAAGCTATGGGCATTGTAACATGTAAAACTTTTTGAATTTATATATTTATAATTTTTGCTATTTTCGATCATTGATATTTCATAACAACCTTGATCGATTTCTTATATCTCATGTTTATAACTTACTTATACCTATCAAATGCACCTTATAAATGTTCATTACAGGCACAGATAAAAAATTTAAAAATCGTGACATTTACTTTTTCCTTCGCAACTGCGACCAATAACAATTAACCCTTTGCACTCGGAGCTATTTTAACTCAATAACGAAAGATTTTCCATTCTACACAGTTTTTTAAAATTGTTTGCATATGAAACTGATACAATATCTCGTGTAATATGTAAATGTCTAGTAGTTTATTAAAGACGAACAAAAATGTGTACAATATTTTTAAGAATGGCATAGCAGTTTTTAGTGGTGCCTCAGAGTCGCCATCCGAGTGCTAAGGGTTAAAAAAAAAAAAATTATTTACACATTAGCTAGTAAACTAATCCTTCTAACGTCACAAAACAAATTCAAGCTGTTGGATCGAATTTTTAAAAAGTTATTCGTTTTTAAAAGCTGTACAAATACTTTCGACTCTCACTGTAATTAATAAATAACCAGCCCAAGCTGTCGAAGGAAACACGCTGTTAATATTGCTGTTAACGTTTTCTGCATTTCGGAACGCTCCTTCTGGATGTGTCATACACGTAGAGTCATTCGCCATCTAAACTGGGCGAACGCCTCGGGTTCGGAGAAACGGCGAGAGCCAACGAAATCCGGAGGGGTTTCGGTTGTGCGGGTATCACGTCACTATGTCGAAAATACTACGACGCATGGGATCCTTGTGCTTTCGGCGGCATTGAACCAGCTCTGAAAAGAGAGACAGAGAGAGAGAGAGAGAGAGAGAACGACACGTGGTCCCCATTCATGGTTGCCGGTGGTACACTACTACGGTTCGAGCATGTTAGCTGGAGGTCGACCACGAAGTGGAGGTCAAAGGGAGAGTGACGGAGAGAGGGAGAAGAGCATAGGTGGCGGGTAAAGGGTACCAGTCACTCAGTATAGGTGAGGGTGAAACGAAGAGTCAGTGGGGCTGTCGCAACCACGGGGATAGTACAGTCCAGTACCACTGCTACTACACCACCACCAATACCATCACCACCACCACCACCACAATCACTACCACCGACATCCCCCATTGTACCACGCTCTAGTTCGAGGGTAGGTGGTGGGTTTCCGACCTTGTGTCGGTACACGCGTCGCGATTCTACGGCGTGGTCATGGAGGGCTATAACCCTGGGCTGTAAAACTTACCAGAATCCAGTTCAGTCGATCTAATAGCCACCCCTTTCGCATCGAGAGCGGAGCGAGCCGACGGGAGGACTTCACTGGGTCATGACCTCGCCACAGATTCTTTCGGTTTCGATCTATCGACGGCCCTTTCACAAACACGCCCGCGATCGCATTCCTCCGCTAGGGGTGGATAATAGGGGCGGTGGCTATACGCATCCCCCGAAAACAAGTGTGTGTATCCACACGAAGTCGGAAAAATTATTAAAAATTAAGTTCAACGTGTCTACGAGAACCACTTTCGAAAATATGTTTTAAAAAAATCAGTGAATAGTCCTAAATATCGATTAAGGAATATTTCCGAGTGCACAGGAAGTCTTCGATATCTGAAAAATTATAAAAATTAAGATCAACGGTGTCTACAAGAACCACTTTCGAAAATATGTTTTTAAAAAATCAGTGAATAGTCCTAAACATTGATTAAGGAATATTTCCGAGTGCACACGAAGTCTTCGATATCTGAAAAATTATAAAAATTAAGATCAACTTGTCTACAAGAACCACTTTCGAAAATATGTTTTAAAAAAATCAGTGAATAGTCCTAAACATCGATTAAGGAATATTTCCGAGTGCACACGAAGTCTTCGATATCTGAAAAATTATAAAAATTAAGATCAACGGTGTCTACAAGAACCACTTACAAAAATATGTTTTAAAAAAATCAGTGAATGGTCCTAAACATCGATTGTCGAACACACGGAATATTTCCGAGTGCATAGGTTTACATTGGTAGTCGATCTTTTCCCGTTGATTCATCATCCCTGGGCCGCAACCCGGGACAAGTACCAACACGAAGGTCAACCTCCTTTTCCTCCGGCGTTATTTCGTTTTAGAGTCCGGCCTGGAGGATTTTTGAACGATAAATACGCCGCGCGTATAACTCAATATCAGGTCATAAAAAAAAGGCGGCGGCGGCGGCGGCGGCAGGCAAAAATGCCGGTGGATCGACTTGGAGGGCAGTCCGGAGAACCGAGGCACTAAAGGGGGAGGGATATTAAGAACCACCGCGCAGATCTTGTAGTATAAGAATCCGCGGTACAGATGGAAGAGAGTGGCCCCGAAACGGAGAGGAAGAAGGAACGATAAAATGGAGGGATAGAGTGGGAGGATAGAGTGTGGCGAGGGAGAGACGGAGGCAAGGATGCTCACGTATGAAGCAGGACCTCATAACTCCTTATAATGTCCTCTTCTGCGAATGCCTAGCATACACCCCCGTTCCCGTGCGCCGTCTCGTGGAACACCGTGAACACACCATTGACCCTCTTCTTCTTCTTCTTCTTCTTCGGCTTCTTTTCCTTCTTCTTCCACTTCCACGTGTTCGTCGTCGTTGTCGTCGTTCTCGTATTCCACGCGAAAGTGTGGGTGGTTTGTGTATATGCGCTATAAGGCCTGGCCTCTGCAGCCTTCTTTTGCTCCCCTGGACCCCTCCTGCCCCCCACCACCATGTGCTCCAACCCCCCCACCCACTTCATGCCCTCCACCTCTTCCCTCGGGAGTCTGTGTACTTTTATATGCCCTTCCATACCTTCTCCAAGGGAATAAGAGAGTTAATCTTGATATAATGGACGCGACTGTCGCGGCCCACAAGACAATAGTCCAAGATATATCGTTAGCTTCGCCCTTTCGCATCTCGGCGCCATTATACTGGCACGCTCGATTCTCTTTCTTCTTCGTTTTCTTCCATTTCTTATTTCGGCTTCACGGGGTGTTACGACGCACTCTCGCTTTCGAGGCAATGATAATGCGAGCTCGCGGTATATGCGCCGCCGTCCCGATGCTTTCGATTATATGCCGACCGGAATGTATACCCCGGCTACTACCTCCTCCGCCGAATCCCGCGCGTCCTCTATACCTCGGCATTTTTTTCGCGGCCCGGTGCCTATTCCAAACCCAATTGTATTATATTTCTTCTCGCTCCACCCGAATCTTAGCTTCGACCTGCACCCACCGGCTCGACCCGTTACCTCTCGCTCGAATGATTTGTCGCGATCCTTCGGTGAGATCGTTAGCTACATTTCACGGTGTTCTGTCAGCGGAATTCTAGTTACTGAAAAGAACAAAGAAACTGTATTATTTCCAGCTCACTCAAATTTTTACGATCTAGACCAATTTTTGGTAATTATGCGGATTATAGCCGATTTCGATCACCTTGAAATATGTTCTCAAGGTCACTATTCTGAACAACTTTTTCCTATGTTACCGCCTCTCGGCCTTAGTTTCCGAGATATACGTGAAAATAAATTACACTATGTATTTAGTAATACACTGCTTTATTAATAATCAATTATATCAAAGAGCATTAAGACCAAGTTTCAAGCAAATCCGACCACGAACAAACTATATTCCTCATACAAACGTTGCAACCCCTTTTCACCCCCTTGGGGGTTGAATTTCGAAATATCCTTTCTTATCCCTTGTATAGATCATAAAGGAAACCTCTGTGCAAAATTTCAGCTAGGTCCAAGGGTTTAGCCTGGACGTTGATCAGTGAGTCAGTCAAGACTGTAGAATGTATACATAGATTTTATATATGTATAGATTATGTAATTGGAAATACATCTGGCATAATATCAAAAACTGTATAAATATTTCAATTTTTCAATGATGGAAAAGCAAAAAATACAAAAGCGTTCATTTACTGGTGCCCGTTTATTCACTGGTGCAGTTACCCTAATTACCCGATTTTTTAATAAAAATCTACCGACCGGAAAACTGGTAAGAGAAACAGAGGTGGGACAAAGATCCGCGATCCACATTGGTGGAACCTCTTAAAGGCCTCGCTACTTTCTCTCCATCTTCTCGCCAGCAGACTCCCCCGCAAAATCATAATCTGATCTCGTATTAAGGATCTCCTCTGCCCCTTTCGGCCTGTCCCGGTTCTCCCACCCCCCTCCACCCCCGGCCGCCGTGTTCCTCTATTTTTATGCAGATCAGAAGCGAGCGCCCTGAGGTGGGAAGCTATGCTATAAACGCTTTATAATCTCGATTTCGCTGGCTCTCGTACGTGCCGTTCGTTTCGAAGGGCAGCTGATGCTCTTGGAGATCCGCGTACATGCTCGTGACTAAAATCGATTAATCCACGAGAAAATGAGGGACCGCGAGAAACAGACAGAGAGAGAGAGAGAGAGAGAGAGAGAGAGAGAGAGAGAGAGAGAGAGAGAGAGAGAGAGAGTGCAGCAGGTCTTTGATCGCGAAGATTGACGAACGAGATTTTGCGTTGTAAACAGGTAAACGCTCTCGTCGATGCGGAGGCTGTGCCAGTGCTCATGGGAATTACGCCGAATGGCTTCGAAGGGATCCGATGCCCTATGCTGCGTGTAGATCTGTAATTTTATACAGTTAAGTTGGCATAAGCCCGGCAACCGTTTCGCATAAATCACTATCGGCCCGGAACGCATCGGGAATGGCTGGCCAATCAAAAATATTATTGGACCTTCCAATGTATCTTTGAACACACGTTATTCCCTCATTGAAGGTGACCTTCAATTTTTTCAATGGGATGCTTTTTTTAAGTTGTAAAAGAAAGGGACCTTCCAATGTATCTTTGACCACGTGTTATTCCCTCATTGAAGGTGACCTTCAATTTTTTCAATGGTGTGCTTCTTTTTTAAGTTGTAAAAGAAAGGAAGAAAATTTTCTTTGGCTCCTGTGCTTTTGCAATTGCAGGTGTCGAAATCAGGAGATGCAAGTCCGAAACTGCCGAAAGGTAGTACCGGGATTAATATATGCATTTTATTATTTTTTTTTTCTTCAAGTTGATGACGGAGATTCCAATGTATCTTTGACTACGCGTTATTCCCTCATTGAAGGCGACCTTCAATTTTTTCAATGGGGATGCTTCTTTTTTAAGTTGTAAAAGAAAGGAAGAAAATTTTATTTGGCTCCTGTGCTTTTGCAATTGGTGCCGAAAATCTGCTGGTGTCGCAATCAGGAGATGAAAGTCCCAAACTGTCGAAAGGTAGTACCAGGATTAATATATGCATTTTATTATTTATTTTTTCTTACTTCAAGTTGATGACGGAGATTCCAATGTATCTTTGACCACGTGTTATTCCCTCATTGATACAGATGACCTTCAATTTTTTCAATGGGATGCTTCTTTTTAAAGTTGTAAAAGAAAGGAAGACAATTTTATTTGGCTCCTGTGCTTTTCAATTCAGCGATGTTTATCTTGCGTAAAAATCCGCAGGTGTCGCAATCAGGAGAAGCACGTCCGAAACGGCCGAAAGGCAGTACCAGGATTAATATATGCGTTTTATTATTTGTTTTTTCTTACTTGAAGTTGATGACGGAGAAGCAAGAGTTCTCGTGAAATTGCTACCTGGAGGAACGATCTGCCGTGCACGTGTTTTTTGTCCCGTCAAAGGCAGGCGTCGAAACGGAAGAACAGTGTCCGTTAGTGACATTCATGGGGTCGCATTAAACGCATTCAGACGTTGCTTAATAATGAATTAACCACCCCTGGGTCCGTTGGCCGAGAGGCAATGGTCAGGACATGCGAGGATTTTCGCCTGCTCCTTCTTTCGTACAATGGCTTCCGGGCTCGTAGCATCGCTTCCCGAGGGGAGAAATTATCCATGAAATATTGAGGGACCTTGCGAGCATTACCCTCGCTTCAATTGCATTGCGAATACCGCGCGTAACCAGCACTTATGACATTCGAGTCAAACGTACAGGTGGGCCAACCGTAATTCTATAGTTCAGGATCGTTCCATCTCTTCTACATTGTCGTGCAATTCACAATTTTGCCTAAAGTCTCTTCACCGGTAGCAATTTGTACTTCAGCACGGTCGGGGTCAATGTCCTCGCACAACCCGATGGGTTGCAAAAATGTCGTCACGGCAATGCCAATTGCTTCCTTATTTAAAATTATTTTTTTAATATTTAATACATATTCAAAAGTCTCTTCACCGGTAGCAATTTGTGCTTCAGCACGGTCGGGGTCAATGTCCTCGCGCAACCCAATGGGTTGCAAAAATGTCGTCACGGCAATGCCAATTGCTTCCTTAACTAAAAATTTTTTTTTTTAATATTTAATACATATTCTAAAGTCTCTTCACCGGTAGCAAATTGTACTTCAGCACGGTCGGGGTCAATGTCCTCGCGCAACCCAATGGGTTACAAAAATGTCACGGCAATGCCAATTGCTTCCTTATTAAAAATTTTTTTTTAAATATTTAATAATTTTTATTATATTTCCTTTGTACTAAAAAATGTATAAAAATAGTGCCCCTCGATTAATGAATAAAACAGCAGTAACAGAAGATTGCAGAGCGTACAGGCGGGGCATATCATTTACGGTCGAACAATTTTCAAATCTAAATAAATAATCGCACCAGCTATGCATAAAGAACGTACACGCGACACTTGCCCCGCCATTCTCCAAATTGGAAACTACAGGAATCGCCGGCCGCGATTCCCGAAGAAAAGAATTCGAAGAAACCAAGGAGTAATTCTTCGGGGTTGGGGGGGTAGCTGCTTAAAGAAATGTTCCCGGGTCGTCTTTGTCGTTCGCTTGAATTTCGAAGGTTGCGTTAATAACTCTCGAGCGAATACGAACAATTGTCTCCCGACCAGCAGCAGCAGCAGCAGCCAAAAGTGTCCATTATTTTTCCTTCCGACGAAAAGAGATTCCCAAGTGGAAAATCGGCCAATAGATTCCGAAATGTTACTGGCCGAATACTAAGGGCGACGATGTCGATCCCCGCTCTGTCTGTGCGAGTGCGGGGGAGGGGGTGGGGGGGGGGGGGAGAGTGGAGGGTCGATAGTAGTGGTGATAGCGGTTATAAGAATCTACTTGCCTGCACAGCAGCGTATTTTGAGGGCGCCCTTCTTCTTACGGCATCTCGAAGGGGTAGTTGGCATGGCCATTAATTCATCTGCTCGTTGATTGCCTACCCCCCTCTCGCATCCCCCACTCCGTTCCCCAAGACCATATCTCCGCACTTTTCTAATTAATTTCTAACTCGAGGTTACTCGACGGTCCTATTGGTCTATACCCCCACCACCGTACACGGGTTCTTCGTGCGCTTCTGCAAAGAGGGAGCAAGAGGGATGAACGCGGAGGAGGAGGAGAAGAGTAGGGGAGGGAGAAAACGCTTGTCGTCACTTTTATAGGCTGGTGTGATCGATGCGAAGACAACAGAAGAATGTAGCGACTACGTTCCCGGGGATATTAGAGCAGCCTGTTTCCTATAGTAAACCCTTGTTAATTTTTGGTTCGGGTTACAGAGCCCCGGATCGAATAAAAGGATATTTCCCTGCTTCGTTAACGGTTAATAAGACCTCTTCCGTTTATATCGCTTATTCGACCGATGGCTTTTGCCACGAGAAAACGAAGCTGTTCTTCTTTATCGATGCCTTCTAATTGCTTTCTTTAATTACTGGTTACTTAACAAATCGAAACGATGAAAATCGTCGATGCGACGCGAAACGAAAGTGCTGTATAATGTTCTCGAGCGCGCGTAATTTTGAAAAACGACGTTTTAGAAGGATACTTGTGTGTACTAGCACGTAGCAGAATGCCGTTGTAATTGATGGCCAGTTAAAGTACCAACTCGGTCTCATAATTCTACTGAAATATCTAATTAAGGCATTAATGTAATGCCACATCGCGAAGAACGATTCATTTGAGGTTAATTACTGGCCGCATCGTTGTTAACATGTCAGGCTTACGTGAGAACTCATTTCCCTTTCGTACTATAGCACGCCGCGCGCGCGCGTGTTATCAGATCTCTTTCATCAGAGAATTTTATGCGGTACCAGTTTAGCCGGCGGAAATTTCATTCTTTTAACGTTTAAGGATCGAGCCGATGGAAATTACGCATACACAAAAACCCGCAAATAGAGAATTATTTACTATTTCGAATAAAAATATTTGTCACTTTTTATATGAGAAAACGATCGGTTTAAAGATATGCAAATATGTCGATCTCTTCTTTTCTCTCGGTCTAGAACAATCGAAGATTTCGAATAAAAATATTTGTCACTTTTTATATGAGAAAATTAACGATTTAAAAATATGCAAATATATGTTGCTCTCTTCTTTTCTCTCGGTCTAGAACAATCGAAGATTACGAATAAAAATATTTGTCACTTTTTATATGAGAAAACTAACGATTTAAAAATATGCAAATATGTCGATCTCTTCTTTTCTCTCGGTCTAGAACAATCGAAGATACAAAAAAAAAAAAAACATTGACCTTGCAGAGGCGTCGGAGCATCGCATTTTACGCAAAGTAATTTTAGAGAATTTTTACCTCTCTAAATACGCAGATTTATGCGCGATAGCCAAGGCATCTATTTTTTAACATTCTGCAGGCTTATCTCTAAAGTAAACTGAAAAGTATTATTTTTGTTGCGTGAAAATTTGGATCGTGTCCAACGTTTGCACTATACTTAAACCACTTGTCATTCATCAACTAATGCTTGCGCTAAATCTAGATTTAAAAAATTTATTGGATCTCGGTGCAAACGTATAAATAGACAAATTCTTGAAACGAATGTAATTGTATATTGAAACGAACTCACTGGGCTAGACAGACTTCGGTTAAAATTATCCATATTTCAGAAACAGTGAATTCTGGTCAAGGTACATTAGGTAAATATTACAAGAATTGTATAAAAGTAGTTACAAGAATCATTATCATATATTATCGTATATTTCACAAACAGTGAATTCTGGTCAAGGTACATTAGACGAATAGTACAAGAATTGTATAAAAATAATTCTCAGGATCATTATCATATACATATAATCATATATTTCACAAACAGTGAATTGTGGTAATTAAGTAAATAATTACAAGGATCATTATCATATATTATCATATATTTCACAAACAGTGAGTTCTGGTCAAGGTACATTAGACGAATATTACAAGAATTGTATAAAAATAATTCCAAGGATCATTATTATATATAATCATATATTTCACAAACAATGAATTCTGGTGAAGGTACATTAGGTAAATATTACAAGAATTGTATAAAAATAATTCTAAGGATCATCATCATATATAATCATATATTTCACAAACAGTGAATTCTGGTGAAGGTACATTAGACGAATATTACAAGAATTGTAAAAAATAATTCTGAGGATCATCATCATATTAAAAACTGAACAACTTCGAGCAAAATGGGGGTTTTCAAAATCACTGGAAGTATACAATCGGGTTCTAAAATGCAAATTACAGTAAACAATGGGTCTGCAGCACCGATTTAAAATAGTGAACGACACGTAGAAACGGTAGATGCAAAAAAAAAAGCGATTCCGGGCGATCGGTGTACAACCGTCTCGAAAGCGTTTCATTCCTAGCCATTAAGCATCGGTTCGTACTCGAATAAGTTCACTTTCGTTCGACTATCTATCGATCCTGGTACCCGCAGGACATCGTCGTAACGTCGACAATCGAGAAGGACTTTTGGAGTACACTTGGTTCACGGATCCGGTGAGCAAGATTTAAAGGGTTCGCGTAAACAAACGGGCCTGCCCTGCTAACCGAAAGCTGCAACACTTTTTTACCTCGACGTGGTTCCTTCCTCTCTCTCTCTCTCTCTCTCCTTCTCTCTCTCGCACACTCTCACAAGCTAAGTGCCATTATGCTGGCACAGGCTACACCCTGTACGCACACGTAATAAAGCAACGAGGGAGAAGTGGAACGAGCGAGAGACAAAAGAGAAAGAGAACGAACCCGTGAGCCGCGGTGGGCAGACTTCGGCATTGTGATGCAAATGTGTCTAATCGGCCGAGCCAGCCGACCATATGTCCGTTTGCGCGCAACGAGCGCCAGCGTCACGTTGCAGCGAGATGAACATGCTAAACCTAACCATTAACCATTATTACGTACTAATGGCGATCGCGAGCTCGCTTAGTTAAACATATGACGAAGCGTCAGCGACGCTCTTCCTACCAGCCGACTCTCTGTTCTGACTTTCTTTCAGAAATTATAATACGGTGTTCTCTCGGTTTTGGTGTTGTTCCGAGAACATTGTTTGACAGATCCTATATACGGACTCCTGTTATTACCGTCCGCAACAACCATTCGATCGAGTCAACATCTGTTGCAAAAACGTGTTATTAAACGAAGGCTGGAAGTTAATCAATGGCCACGCGGTCGAGTCAAAATAGTCTTCTTTGTATGCGAGTGAAAATTCTGGAAATTTGTTTAACCTCTTAACGCGCCGATTATAAAAATTCAAAAGCGGTCGTTTTTTCACCTATATTTTTATTCTCTATTTTCTTAAAATACAAAAGAACAAATCTTGAAAAAACCGCAAAAAAATGTTTATATTTTATAGCACAACACTGTCTAACGAGTATATTCGGTTGCATTTATATAGAAAAACAAAATCGCAGGTCTGACGAGTTAACTCGGGCGCGCGGAAAAAAATCGTTTTCTTAAACCCGACCTATTAAAATCTATAATTGCTAGCAGTAGAAAAAAGTATTGGTATAATTGAGTGCAATTTAAAATAGTTATTATTACTATTATATAGTGCTGCGAAATGCATATTTGTAATTTTAAAACGTACTTCGTAAAGAAAATAATACGAATCTACATTTTTTAAATTCTTATAGTAAATTTAATTGAGTGTAATTTAAAATAGTAATTATTTTTTTTAATTAATTGAAGGGTTAATTTTAATAAAAATTCTTATGCTAATTTTAATTGAGTGCAATTTAAAATAGTAATTATTACTATTACATAGTGCTGCGATATTTGTAATTTTCAAACATACTTCGTAAGGATACATCGTGAAGAAAATAATACGAATCTTCATTTTTAATTTAATAATGGATAGTTTACCATAAACTCGTCAATGCATACAAGTGGCGTTAACAATTTGATGACCGACTATAGAATCCACTTTGTTACCACAGCCATAACGTTCCAAAGTGAGCAGCTAACATTACCCAAACTCTAGAAAGAAAGAAAGAACGTGCCCTTAAACGATCGAACTACTATTATACCGTGTAGTACAAGAAGCGTGTCAGTTCGAAACAAAGGTAAGCACAATCTAATTTTCCATCGTGATTGCGTGCAAAACCGTTTCTCCAATTTCGACCGAACTTCCCGTCACGATCGCTTCGTCACTTTCTGCGCCACTTGTCGTTTGGTCGCCGATATTACCGATTCATTACGCGGATTGTACCAACTTCGAACCGGCTATTTAAATTTTTTTCATACAATTGTCTAGCTAGATAGAAACGAGGAAGAGAGTCTGTGAAGGTACATTAGACGAATATTACAAGAATTGTATAAAAATAAATTCTAAGGATCATTATCATATATTATCATATATTTCACAAAACAGTGAATTCTGGTGAAGGTACATTAGACGAATATTACAAGAATTGTATAAAAATAATTCTAAGGATCATTATCATATATTTCACAAACAGTGAATTCTGATGAAGGTACATTAGACGAATATTACAAGAATTGTATAAAAATAAATTCTAAGGATCATTATCATATATTTCACAAACAGTGAATTCTGGTGAAGGTACATTAGACGAATATTACAAGAATTGTATAAAAATAAATTCTAAGGATCATTATCATATATTATCATATATTTCACAAACAGTGAATTCTGGTGAAGGTACATTAGACGAATATTACAAAAATTGAATAAAAATAATTCCAAGGATCATTATAATATATTATCATATATTTCACAAACAGTGAATTCTGGTGAAGGTGCATTAGACAAATATTACAAGAATTGTATAAAAATAATTCCAAGGATCATTATCATATATTTCATAAACAGTGAATTCTGGTGAAGGTACATTAGACGAATATTACAAGAATTGTATAAAAATAATTCCAAGGATCATTATCATATATTATCATATATTTCACAAACAAGTAAATTCTGGTGAAGGTACGTTAGACGAATATTACAAGAATTGTATAAAAATAATTCCAAGGATCATTATCAGATATTATCATATATTTCACAAAACAGTGAATTCTGGTGAAGGTACGTTAGACGAATATTACAAGAATTGTATAAAAATAATTCCAACAATCAAAATCACAAATTTTTCTTACAATCGTCTAGCTAGATAGAAACGAGAAAGAGAGAGAGAGTGAGATAGGAAAAAAGGCGTCGATCGAGCAGAGCGCCGACCGATTTCCGTTCGCGTTAACGGTTTCGCGGACAGCAGTTGGTACGCGGGAGAGCTTCACGGGCATTACCGTGCCTCGACGTATATTTAGGCCCGATTATTTATGATTACGATTATTCCGGACGGCTTTCGAGCGCTTTATTGAATGTTTAGCATGTGCTGGCCACGCTAATTCTGAACTGAGCGTTTATAGCATGAGGGGTATCTCCTCCTACGTGCTCTCCTTAGACGAGCTTTCGCTCTGTCACTAATTCGCCCCGTTCGATCAAATTACTCGTTCGCGAAACTGCCTCCTCCTCCGCCTCCCGAAACCCGGCCCCCCGTTCCGTTTCGTTCCTGCCCTCCGACCGAATCGGTTTTGCCTCTTTTTACCCTTTCCGCCGACTAATGATCATCGTTAATCCCCCTTTTTAACCGTTTAACCCTTAGCCGACCCCCCCCCACCCGCCCCCCGTCTCTCTACTTTCTTCGAGAGATATCTTCATTGCGATTTTACATGACAATTATATGTCTGAAAATCGACGACGATTCAAATAATTAGGAAGAAGACCGCTCTCCGCTACTACTCGATTCGTTCCAAGTTAAGTACTGCAATTTCTCGGTTATTAAAAGATCCTTCCGTGCTGGCTACTTTCAAACTGTCAGTTTCGACAGAGCCCAGCGGATTAATAATTATCATTTCTCTGTGCGTTTATTTATATCTTGGTATAAATTTTCAATTACGAGTAGCATCCTCTTTTTTGACCACAGACAATTCAAGATAATCTAATATTTAAAATATCCGGGGGGAGGGGGGCCCGTAAACCGTCGAAGGGAATAAGGGCGGGAACCTTCGTAAAACAATGAGAAGTTAGAGCGTAACAGATTAATAATTACGATTTTTCTATGCGTTTATTTATATCTTGGTACAAATTTTCAATTACGAATAACACGAATAGCACACTCTTTTTTGACGACAGAAAATTCAAAATAATCTAATATTTAAAATATACGGAGGGAGGGGGGAATAAGGGCGGGAACCTTCGTTTTGCATTTTTGGTGTAGAGTTCAGGCGACTTTGCGATCTAAGAAAAACAATGAGAACTTAAAGCGTACCGGATTAATAATTACGATTTCTCTATGCGTTTATTTATATCTTGGTAGAAATTTTCAATTACGAATAACACGAATAGCACACTCTTTTTTGACGACAGAAAATTGAAGATAATCTAATCTTTAAAATAATTACGAATAACACGAATAGCACACTATTTTTTGACGACAGAAAATTCAAGATAATCTAATATTTAAAATATCCGGGGGAGGGGGGAATGTTGACGATTCCGAGCCCGTAAACCGTCGAAGGGAGTAAGGGCCTTCGTTTTGCATTTTTGGTGTAGAGTTCAGCCGACCTTGCGATCTAAGAAAAACAATGAGAAGTTAGAGCGTACCGCTGCTTGGGATGTACATGACGCGAACGGCCAGCTATTTCGGGTCGGAAATGTTTTGCGCTTCGACGTTAACTCCGCGACGACTTTTGCTTCAGCGGCGTAGGAGGCCAACCATTTATTCAAAATAATTACTCCCGCGATACTCGAAGACGCGCGGCCGAGAGGTATCTAGGACACGCGGATGCCAGTTATTTTCGTGAAACAAATGTTTCTGGCTTCGACTTTAATAAATTAGCAAACTTTTGTCTCGCCGTGCCATCCGCCGTCCAATTATTTCCGAACAATTACGCCTAGCGGTTAGGTGTCGCCCGGATTAGAAAATGAGAAAGGACCCATAACTCGCGCGTGCGCGCGCGCGCGCGCGCGTTAACTGACAATCAAATGAAGTATCGTAGGTGCGGTTGCTGAGGTATATCGCGGCGGCATATCTTTCCGGTTCGTAATTCTTGTCGCTCGAGGAAATTTTCGACTCGAGAAGAAAATTGTACATACATACGAATCCGCGTGCGATTTAATTCTATGCGAGTCACGATATTTTCGTGAAACTGTCTATATTCACTTCTGTAATAACAGTGCATCGACATTTTTATCCTATATCCACGGAGGGAATGGCCTCTCCAAGTATTCGTCCATCCAAGCAAGATTATGTTCGAGGTTCATTCAAACCTGTGAATAGTATTTATGCGAGTTTCTTCAACTAACAATTCCGTTAAATTATAGAAAGGCAACCAGGTGGATAGTGCACGCAATTAACAAGCACCATGCTCGTTTAATTATACATGCGATAGACTGAGAATTACATTTTCTCTTGAGACAGTAATCTCTTGGTATATTTAGTATTGTCTAGGTCAGCAACAATTTGTCACATTTCTTACGAACCCATTTTTAACCGAGGAAGTGACGGAACACGTTAGCAAATTAATAAGTCACCAACGTGCAGAGCAACAAACAAGTATTAATGGGATAGTTGCACTGAAATAGTGGACTAAAGTTGCAGCATCACGCAGTTTATAGAGCTAAATTACTTTAAACGGTTCGGTAATGTTACAGTCCTACTAGTGTACATTGTGGACGAAGAGACGAGCTAACGTTAACCCTTATTTTAGCAAAGTCCGGTATAAAAATTCCAAAAATTGTGTCATCGATACAAGCCGAGTTCGAGTAAATTAAACTAAGGGAAAAAAAAATGTTGCTACCATATGGGGATTTCGCAAAGGCCCCACGCGATTAATTAGCAATTTTTAATTGTCCGTTGGGGGGACACGGACAAATTATTCGCGGACAAACGTATAAACGAAACGACGAGCTAACGTTAACCCTTATTTTAGCAAAGTCCGGTATAAAAATTCCAAAAATTGTGTCATCGATACAAGCCGAGTTCGAGTAAAGTAAACTGAGCGAAAAAAAAAATGTTGCTACCATATGGGGATTTCGCAAAGGCACCGTGCGATTAATTAGCAATTTTTAATTGTCCGTTTGGGGGGACACCGACAAATTATTCGCGCATAAACGTATAAAAAAAACGACGAGCTAACTTTAACCCTTATTTTAGCAAAGTCCGATATAAAAATTAAAAATAAAAACGTGGTAAAAAATTGTGTCATCGATACAAGCCGAGTTCGAATAAAGTAAACTGAGCGAAAAAAAAAATATTGCTACCAATGGGGATTTCGCAAAGGCCCCGCGCGATTAATTAGCAAATTTTTAATTGTCCGTTGGGGGGGACACCGACAAATTATTCGCGGACAAACGTATAAAACGAAACGACTTCTCAATAGTCGGGGCGATTATTCAGCGCCGGTGGAAAGTGTCAGTGACTTATTTAAAGTAATTGTGGACCGTTATTATATCTTTCGTTACAAAACGGCCATACGAAACCGTGTGCCTTAGGTACCGGGACCTTTCACCCCGCCGATTATTACGATGGTATCGCGTGAAAGGTGTCTTTGCACTCACGGCGTTTTCCACTCGCGAGTCACGTGTTCAGCAAAGAGAAAGAGAAAGAGAGAGAACGAGATGGGCGTCGTCGAACGGAGAAAAAAGAGCGTAGTACAACGTCGTATGCTTCATCTTTAAATAGCAATGGACATGGTAGAGACGCGGCAAAATCCATTTCCAAGTAGGTACGGATGTTCCGAACGGGGACCACCCACGGTCACGTTTTCTCGGTTATTCGTCTTTTACGTGTGGAATTCGCCTTAAATCCCCACGGCGAATTAGAATCGAATTTTCCTAACCTTTTCGCAAAATTTTCGCTCATCCCCACTCCTCCCATACCGGAAATCAGGTGGCGATCTGTAATCATCCTCTCCCACCTGTGCTTGTAATCAACAACACCCGTTAAGTTCGACGAATTTCTTTTCTCGCAGTCGAACACGCGAAATTGGCGCACCGGGAGAATCAATAACATTCCCAGGCGTGAATTACGCGTGTACTTTCCAAGGGGAGTGCGGTTATTTCTGACGTCATCGAGACGTTTGTGTAATGAACGCTGCCCAGCCTCTCCGTGTTCTCTCATTTCTCTCGGTTCGAACGCAGATCGGATACGGCGAGCATGGGTTGCTCGACGGTCATCATTATTCACCGGTTCAACGAGCAGTAGTTTTCGGGAACGCTGAAAATCATATGAAATTAAGTGCTCGTCACTTTTCATTCGAACAATCATCGTTTTTCTATAAATAATGTTCGTTTTCGTATCGAGCTTGAAAAATATATAACAAAATTGGGTTGAAAATGTAGAATAAACATTTTTCACACTACGCTTTCCTATTGGAGAGGAATCGTCCTACGCGTCTGGTCATGACCTACCGATTCTACTTATTGCCGAGCACGCGACCTTCACGGATTTTCAAAGTCGATTTAACTCGAAACCAAAGTTCCATATGAAAATAATTTACTAATTTTTTAATATAGAAACCAGTTACCTTGTTTATTTAATCATATCGATTATTCAAGTTCAACAAGCTTTTATTTTTATCGTTCATACGTTGCAATATGCGATACACTGAACGTCGGTAGGCGAATACATCCGACATCACTTCTTGCCGAGATCGCGACCTTGACTGATTTTCAAAGTCGATTTTCTCGAAACCAAAGTTCCATATGAAACAAATTTATTCAACATTTTCGACTAATTTTTTAATGTAGAAACCAGTTACCCTGTATATTTAATTTATAGGAGCTTTATTCAATAGATATTTATCATTTGGCAGTCTATTACAATCTGTTTCTAATGTATATTACAAACGAACGTCAGTCGTTAATAACAAATCGATCGTCGGTTCATAACGACGACCAGCGAGATGAGTAGACGATCGCCAGATCGTCCCAGCTGATCGCCGACGATCGATCGGCACCAACACCAACACGTATCTAACAATCTCAACATTTAATACCTACAAATTATATCGATTCTTCAAGTTCAACAAGCTTGTATTTTTATCGTTCATGCAATATGCGATACACTGTACGTCGTTAGGCGAATACATCCGACATCACGACCTTGACTGATTTTCAAAGTCATTTTCTCGAAACCAAAGTTCCATATGAAACAAATTTATTCAACATTTTCGACTAATTTTTTAATATAGAAACCTGTTATCCTGTAGATTTAATTATATCGCTTCTTCAAGTTCAACAAGCTTATATTTTTATCGTTCACGCAATATGCGATACACTGTATGTAGGTAGGCGAATACATCCGACATCTTCGTGATACTTGTTTAATTAACGGTTGCCGATCCCTACTCAAGTCCATGTCACAAGTGACAAAATAAAGCAAAATGAGAGATCCTGAAGTTATGACATCGGAATGCTCCGAATAGAACCTGTTTTCTATTTGTCTTATCGAATAATATATCGCGGAAGTCTACCATAAAACGCTTTGAAACAATTGATTGGACAGTAAAATCGCATAACGGAGCTTGGGCGCAGCAAACATGAAGCTCGCGCGCGAGCGCCTCCATTATACTATGAAAACTACTTTGTTTTCGAACGATTTACAATACTGCAATTTTACTGGCGTTTCGAACCATTTCAACCATTTTTCACCGGGTTGGTTAAATGAAAGTTTCTGTTAGGTAAGCTAACTAAAAAAAAATCCGAATAAGAAAAGAGCATCTAAAAAATTGCCCGGAAGAACATTCGATCCGTAACAAATATATTTTCAATTTTTATTTACAAGTGTGAAATAGCTAAATATTCGAAAAATTCGGTCCCCGATACATTTCGATCCGCGGACGGTTATAATTCAGAATCATCTTTAAAGTAATCGTAACAGGCAACACGTGGCCTTATAAAAATGCCAAAATTTTCTTATTATTATTATTATTATTTGCGGACCGAAGTCCTTTTATACAAATGTTTACAATAGAAGATATTCATTAAAAAAAAAGAAAAAGAAAGTCTTAGCATAAAGTTACATAGTAATGGACATGCTGACAGTTACAGAAATACATAATATCAGATATAATCATATAATCGCACGCAACTTTTTCTTAAACGATAGTAACGAACCATTAAAAAAGTCAATATCAATAGGATTTATTTAATCCTAGTTCTCAATGCGCGTTCAAGTACGTAGAAATTGATTATTGCAATACGTACTCTAACAAAGATATTTATTACGAAAGCATCTTTACGATTTCAATAATTATAAAATAAAAAAATCTAGAACCGGTCATTTGACCGGTCGCGGTAAGTGTTAAAAAAAAAAAAACAAGAGGAATCGGCTCGAGATCCGGATCATTACCCGGTGGCGAGGAATCGGTGCCGCGGTTAGGATCCACAGATCAATAACTGTCTTTGGCCGCGACACTGATTTTCGATGGTACCGGCGATACTTCCTGACGTCATCGCGGCATTTGTTTAATGAGCGGCTACCAGTCTCTCTCCGCGTCTCTCTCACTCTCTCTATCTCTTTCTATCCCCACGTCGTCGTTCCTACTCGAGCAGAAATCGCGGCCAGAGGGAGACAGCTAGCGGCCGTCCGTGGAGGGGGCGTAGGGAGAGCGAGAAAGAAAGAGAAGAAGGGGAGAGAGGTAGTATCGTGTCGGACGCTGGACGAGGCGCACGCTCGATGCAAAGCAGCGCGTGCTGTCACGCGTGGAAACCAGGAAGCTGTGTGTGTACCCAGGATACCACGGGTGTTGTGTTGTCCTGGGCGGTCCACTTCGTCCTGGTCGCAAAAGCGAAGGTTCTCGGCCCGGACTCGGTTCCGGTCGCTCGCGGTCTTCCGGTCTGTCCTCGGGGGAACACGTTCGAAAACTGGTCGCAGCAGAGAGACCGTGGCCGTGCGTCGTCGAACCACGCGGGCACACGTGAGCGGAACGAAGACGAACCACTACCGAGCGCGGCCGAACGCCAACGAGCGGTCACGATCGTTTCTCGGGGTACTCTGGCTCGCCGCTGATTGGCCGAATCCTCGAGGAAGTGTTCACTGTCTATGAGGGGCTCGGACCATACCCGCCACGTGAGTTGAGCGCCGTGGAAGTGACCCCGACATCTATCGCGCCGCGATTCGCGCGCGCCTTTTCACCGTTTTTAATACAGCAACACACCGGATCCTACCGAGCTTGTCCACTGCCCGGATACATGTCCCGAGCCATTGGCTGGCAGAAGCGGTTCGTGGGACGTTGACATCTCGCGAGAGCCTGACAACCAGCGAGGAAACTATAATCGATCTTCGAGAGAGACAGTCCGATAGCTAGAGAGATTCACGAAATTTCCGTGAGACTCGTATTTACCGATTTGCTAGCTAACTTTTACCTTAATCGAACGAGGCTTCTCGCGTTTCTAATCAGTCTATAGTCTCGAAAAGAAGGCTTTTAGACTGTCACGACTATAGCTCGAGTGCATAAGCACCGTCAACTCCCCCCCTCCCCCGGAATGGTTCTGTCGCCTACGTCATCGTAGTCATCACGTGGCGATCATAACCTAGGCCAATGTCTTTACCCTATATGACGTTGCGCCTTTCAGCCAGTGTCCTCTAGGCGGTCAATTCCCTACTAAATAAACACCGTCGTCGTCGATTCGACCGCGAAAAACTTTTACCATGGGAATCGACAAGCATTTATGGAACAACGATCCCGAACCGGCCGGATTACCGACCGATCTACGGAAACCGTTTTTCGCGAAGTTGAAGGTGACGATGATGCGTTGAGACACGGGGTAAATACGGAACGTCGCCGGAACTGTCTGTCGTGACGCACTGTCTCGGTGGAGGAGTTTGGTGTGTTCGAGAGTGTTCTTAAATAGAAGTGCATAAAGAGGTGAATAAAAACGTCGTCTATCGGGAAACTTCGATATACCTGCTGTTCTTTTTTTTTTCTCTCTCTTTCTCCATTGATCGTCCATCGAAAATCTTTTGTAAAACTTTGCCGCCATTGCAAAGGCGATTGGTTGGCCGGTACGGCAAGAAGTGTCGGCGTACCACGTCCTGCTTTTTACCCGGGAACGTAGACATAACCTGCCAGTGTTAATTGTTAGGCAAGAAACCGCGTAGTGAAACTCGTAGGTCAGTTCGATGCCGGCATTAATGATCGTACAGTAACAGTATTATAATATTATAGCAAAAACTTGCCCTACGGATAATCAAAGAATTACGTATTATTGGAAAAATAGCAGATTTTCGTAATGCTCCGTGCGACGACATTGTCGCGTGACGTTTCTGTCTAATAGCCGATGTGTACGCGTATAATCTTGCTTTCAAACAAAAAAAAGAAAGTTAAGCTAGTTTAATTACAAGTAGGTACGGTAAAATCGGATCGAAGCTGTTTTCAGCTTTTAATGGTGAATTGATAAATTGTCAAGTCGGCTGCCCGAAGAGCAAGTGACTCTGTGATCTATCGGAAAATTCGACGGGAATTGGAGAACGCTGTGCGCAAGTTTCTGGAAAGTGACAAGTAACTAACCGTGGTGCCCGATGTGTTTAAATAACCTCTGATTCAACGGAGTGCTAAGGTTCTCCATTCTGGTACGTTAGCAGTCACCTTTTTTTTATCGTTAATTTTAATAATTCCAGCCGAGTCGATGTTGCAGCTGTTCTTGTCGAATTGTTTATTATTTTTGTTTCTCGAGCGTTACTAGATTGTAAGTTAATAAAACTTTGTGGTCTTCGAAATACATCAGTCGCCATCTTTAGACGCCATCTTTATTAATTTCACCCTCGACATCCTGAATGATTCTATGATTATCTGCTATTACTTTTTATTATTTGGACAGATTAATGTATTTCTTTAAATTATAATTAATCAGGTTAAAGATTACTTCTTAACCCTTTGCACTCAGTTATTTTAACTCGAAAGTTAAACATTTCTTCCAACCTCGAATATTTTCACTCTCTCTGATTTTTTAAATTTGGTGGATGTGAAATTGATGTAATACCTCATAGAATATTTCCATGTTTAGTAATTGATTAGATACCAACATATTTGATAATGTGAACAATATTTTTAATAATGCTACAGCAATTTTTAGTGGCGCCTCAGAGTCGTCACTCAAGTGCTAAGAGTTAATTGATAAGAGGAAACTTTTCCAAGTTCTAAATTATTACAAACTGTATCACTTACGCGTCGACCTGGCGTAAATGTATAAACTATGCAATTTCGAAGAAGAATTAAGTTTGAAAAATTGACTTGACATTGTTTTCAGTTGCAATCGTAGTTCTTTAAATAAATAGTTCGTAGAATTGACATGCATGCTTGGTATTTCACAATACTTTTGTTATCCTCGTGTTTATTTATTTATTTATTTATTAATGCCCGAAACCGTGTATGGTTTATATAGCATACATTAGTATAACAATTGACAATTGACAATGAGGTGTATATCGTTATACTAAGTTAAATTAACATAAACGCTAAATGCGAATCTTACATCCTCGTGTTTATCAATATTTAAGTTAACATGCTAATAATTACGGGTGCGATCGACATAGGGCTCGTATGACGCGTCTTTCCATGACCTACCGCATCAACTTGCACACGAGTATTGCCGAAACGTATCCGAACTATAGCATGTTGAAAAAGTATACCTCGTTCCTAATAATTACGAACCTGTGCAGGTTCTAGTAGCGGGAAACGCATTCGAAGAATAGTATTACTGCTCATCCGATATAATTGAATGGAAAGGTGGCAGAGCAACGAAACGCACGCACGCTTCCCTTCACGTACCCGTCAGGCCTGTGCGGAATCCGCAATCGCGTCTGTTGCAATATAACGCCGATTGCCGGTAATTCATGCACCTTGCGATCGATCATTTGTTAATATAAATTACAATCATTAATTTATACACGTAGAACGTAGCGATAAAAAGTGGCACCGGACGTATGTCGCGCAGCATGTTCGACCGTATTACCGCGCATGGAAACGTACAATTCCCAGCACTCGGGAATAACTGCGTCTGATTTCAAGCGTCGTTCTTCATTAAGCCAGTCCGTTCTAATTGAATGAGCCAATAACAGTTAAAGAAAACGCGTATTTTCCGCAACCCCCTTTCTCTTCCTCCGGGAGAAGCAATTTTCCCATGGGGGTCTTCTCGAGATCCATAGATCATCGAACGGCGGGCACGAGAGATCCTCGATCGTGATGTACCCCATTAGCAGAGAACCAGACAAAGTAACGAGGCTAAGACTTTGTTATACGCGCGAGCATAATGCGAGACCGACCCACGAAAATACTATAGTGTGCCAGGTTTGAATGAATAGCTCAAGTACGCCGGGGCTCGCATCGTTGCCCCGCCGCGTGTGTTTAGTTGGCGAACGAAACGTCAGCCGCGCCGCTGCCAGAAATTTCCTTGGTACACTAACCATCGTAAAGACCGGCTAACGTAATTCCCCCGCATAATGTAAAAATAAACAACGTCCAGATAACTGAAACGTCCTCGCGAAGGATAGCGTACACACAGCCGTTGTAGCCTTAGACCATATGTATACCTATAGACACGGCTCAGATAATTTTCCCTGTCCGAAAGATGAAATCAGCTGAAAGACACTGTGACGTCACATTCTCAAAAGATGCCGCTCCGCAAGGCAACGATTGATGTCGGCTCGGGTATATCGGTGTAACCACGCCATTGACTCGAGGAATCGATTTTACAAATCTCTTAATTTTCATGATTTGTTTATGGGACTTTCACTAGCTTATTTCTGACACTTTTCTGATTAAAATGATACCAAACACGATATAGTTTCAATTGTATTTAGTGGTTTAATCGACGGTGAAAGTTTCGGTCGCAAGGAAGGACAGCGCATCATTCTGTCCTTCTCTATGTTCGGCTCTCTATTGAAGTCTCGCTCGGCGCGGTCGGCGCGATATCTAGACGCAGTCATAAATCAAAAAGCACTTCTGCGGCACGATTCTTGTCCATGAAAAAACACGGCTGTTGGACAAGAATCAAGCGTTTACTGTACATGGAAAAAAATTATCTTGTGACGTCACAGTGTCCCATCATCTTTCGGACACTGAATTCTCGGTTTTCCTATACACATACTATACCTTTGCCGGGTCTATTAGTATATATAGTCTAAGGTTGTAGCCACTAAGGGGGGTACGGTGCGACGCGGCGCGTTTGCGATCTCGCAAAATCACATACCGCACCCGGCGAGAAATCGCGACGCGACGCGACGCGGCGCGACGCTCTTCCAAAATGCCCGCCAACGCGACCGGGCTCTAATCGCGCTCTGCTCCGTAAACGGACCGAGTTAATGACAGACAGGAAACAGCGTTTAATTAAAGTACGCACTTCCGGTAGGAACGTTTTCACGAGACCGCGTCGCGTCGCAGCCAGCCGCAGTCGAAGCGACCATTGCGTAATTCCGAACCGGAGATAAAGGAACGAATTATCGCACACGCGATGTTCCCACGTTTTCTTTCGGTATTGCCCGGATCGAGAACGCGTTACGGAATGCGTAGATTGCGTTTACAGTGAAACGGCCGGAACACCTTATACATTCCGATGATAGATCGGAGAGATGAAATTATACTGATACGCTCTCGCGTTTTGTTTTGTTTAGCCCCACTCGGGCACCTCTCGATGAACAAATTGTCCCTGATTCTTCCTATTTAATAATATTAGCGCGGTGCTCTTGTATTCTTTGATTCGGATTCAATCGGTGCCAAGGAACGCGGAATTTCGTCTGCGTGAAAGAATGACGATTTATTATTAGTAGACAGCGGATGTTTATGCAAAATAAAAATTTTTTACTTAAATTACAAGAAACTGGAGTGAAATAGAAATTTATTTTCTTGCTGATTATATTTATTAGGTTGAAAATAAAGTAACAGTATTTTTAAATTCGTCTAATGTTATGAATGTTTTAAATTACACCTACTCATTTCTCTCATAAATGCATAAAATCCGCTGTCTAATTATTAGTTGACTAGGGATTTTGAGCAGCTTTCACTGTTAAAATCATAGCGCATTCTGCAATAAAATTGTTGTTTTAACATCCTCTTAATTACTTCATTCGCACATTTAACACTAAACCTACCACTGTCGGTCAATGACCGGTTTTATATTTTTCACTTACATAATTATTGAAATTATAAAATACATGGAAATTGAATCGATGCATTTTTTATCCCAGCACATGTTGAAATAAATATTGCACGAAATCTAAATAAATAGAGCCTTGTCATTTTTAGAAGCCCAAAACATTTTTTTTTTTTGTATTTTGTACAGCTTCTGTGTATTGGAATCGACGCAGATATTTTTTATTTTGCATAAAGATTCGCAGTTTAGTTATTGACTAGACTCCGGATTTTATGCAGTTATAAGAAAAATTAGTGCGTACAATTTAAAGCAGTGGACATATTTAAAAAATTGAAGAACATCAACATATTGGTTTCAGTTTACTAAAACAAGTAAAAAAAGAAGAAAATTTTTATTCAGCTTCTGTGTATAGTTATTTTTCATAAAGATCCACAGTCTGGTAATGACTCGTCTCCGGATTTCATGCATTTATAAACATGAGTAGGTTTAATTTAGAACAGTGAAAAAATTCGAATACTCTAAGAGTATTAATATTTCACTATATTAAAATAATAAATTTATATTTAGCTCCTGTGTCTTGCAATTGATGCACAAACTTTTTATTTTGCCATAAAGATCCGCAGTCCATTAACGACAATGAATCAGTTATGGCAATTTTACGATTGCATCAGTATCTTCTAGTTTTTTGCTAAATATTATACAATCTCGGTTATCGAACACGATCATATCGATCGAGAGCTGCGAGTAAGATCGTTTTCGCGATCAACAAAATCTCCGCTACGCGCAGGAACGTGATCCAGCGATCCAGCAAAAACAATTGAACTCGTCTCGCCGAAAAACACTGTTCGCAGAGAGAGAGAGAGAGAGAGAGAGAGAGAGAAAGCGATCATTCTGTAGATCATAATGAACGGGCGGGCGACTCTGTTCTCGGGTGTAAATGATTTTATTGCCAAGTGTTATGGGCGAAATTAACGACCAGCAATTATTCCGTCGTTCGCTTTTTATGCGCGAACGATTCCTGTGGGAAAGAGTGAAGTTGATTTTAACCCGGTGAAAACATTTCATTGTGAATCTTTACAATGTATACACGCACGAGACCGTAAAAACAGCATCGTGTAATTAACAAGCATATCGTTGGGCAAAGCAATTATTCACTTCAAAGATCGTATAGAATTTTTTAGTAGAATTTTTAGTAGTTATTTTCTATAACTAGACTGCGGATTTTATGCATTTATGACAAAAATGGGTGGATGTAATGTAAAACAGTAAAAACATTAAGACAATTTAAGAGCGTATATTACTTTCAATTTATAAAAATTGTTAAAAATAGAAAGAAATTTTTATATGGTTTCTGTGTCTTGTTATCGACGAAGAAAATTTTGCATAAAGATCCGCAGTCTATCTATAACAAACAAAAACTCTAGTTGATGAATGTACTCTAAAATTTACTAATAGACTGCGGATCTTTATGCACGACTGATGAAAATTTTCGGAAAATGCTAGAATATACAATTCGATAGAGTTTAGTACAATTTGTTTCGGATCAAAAATTGTTCCCATTGAAAATAGGATTGTATTTGATTCCATTTTCTTATAAAAATTGGAAATTGCATAAATATCCGCAGTCTGCTAATAAGTTAGGTTCAGTAGTGAAACATCCATTACGTTATTGGACAATCCCAGAAGACAAGTGGAAGTCGCAGTTTCCTTTAACTGCTGTCGAACATCTGAAAAACAGACGCAATGGTTCCTGGGACCATTTTTCCGCAGAGGGCGCGGTAAATTTCAAACTTGCTGGCAACAAGTGTTTCCCTCGTGTTACACGATTGCACGGCTTAAGTTTCAGCCACGAACGTACCAAATTTCCGCAACACCTGTTGCGAAACATTTCGAATTTGCCAGCCAGCGAACTTTCCTGTGTGTCTCTCTCTCTCTCTCCCTCTCTCTCTTCCTCCCCCCTCTCTCTCTCTCGCTCGAGGCTCGGCTTAATTTCAGAGATTATTATTATTATTATTTCCTTCGTATCGTCAGCGCCTCTTCGTCTCTATTTTTAAATATTATTGCCAGGTCTCTCCACCCTCCCTCTCTTGCTCTCGAATTCCAGACTTCTCTCTGTCCTCTGCTCCGTATTATTCACCGGCTATTTATTTTTTACCAGCGTTAATCAACGCCAATCTCCCATCGTTCGGACAACCGACACGAGCAGAAACGATTTTCCATTAAATAATAATCAAACCTGAGAATAAATATTTCCTTGTATCGATCGTGAATTGTTAATAATAAACGTATTAATGCTCTCGGCGCACGGGTTCGATCAATTGTTAATTAATTAATAGCAAATTTATCAATTATTTAACTTTGACGTTTCGGTCTTGTTTCGGACCATTCTGAAGAAACGTCTGTAAATTAATTGCATGTTATACTAATGCGTTGTAAGTTAAAGATAGTTAGGACCACCAATACTTACTCGCTATATGCAGGATGAACAAACATGTATTTTAACAAATAGAGGGAATTTTTGAATTTATGAAACCGGTGAAAACACGTGCAAGTTCCCATGTCAGTAGACCAAAGTACAAAACTGTGAAACATTTGAAAATGGCCCCTTCTCATTGATCGATGTATTGACCAATCGATATTTGGCGGTAAATTCAAAACGTGAAATGACTTTACAACAAACTTTAACTTATACCATGTTGGTGTTATGGTAACATTTTATTGACATCGAAATTGATTTTCACCTTACTACATACAGTTATGATTGTATGTGATAACAGGTAATTGTTAATTGCTTTGAATTTTTGTATATTAGAAACATACAATTAATTTACAGACGCAATTGTTTCTTGAGAATGGTCTGCAACAAGACCGATACGTTGACGTTAAATAAGGGATAAATTGCAAATTTGCTATTAATTAATTAACAATTGATCGAACCCGTGCATTAATACATTTCTTATAAACCTGAGAATAATTCACAGTGTTTAGGAATTAGTCGACGACATACTGAACTGTTGTTAAATTAGTCATTATTGGCCTGCGGAACTTTATGCAAAATAAAAATTGTTTTCATCAACTGCAACAAACAAGTGTCAATTAATAATTTCTTTCATTCTTCAACAATGTACATAAGTTGCAATTAATACATTGATGTTCTTGAATTTTTTAAATCTGTCCACTGTCTTAAATGGCAGCCACCCATAGTCATTTTTTGCACATACGTCGCGACAGTAAAAAAATTCAATAAGCGTTCGTAATTGTACCAACAAGTAAAACACGACTAAATCTATTACACTGTGATATCGATCATAAAAAATTAATTTTTTTATCACTTTCTCGTCATGATCGATGATTTTGCGAAACAGATCCAAGAATTCATATTCATTTGCATATGCTCGAATCGTCGAAGATCGACGATCCACTTGCAAGTATGTTGCAAATTTCGTGCTCCGATTCGAGATGCGTCTCAATCTCGGCTCGATGCTGAAACGTTGTGCTGTCCGTCAGCGCTTCGACAGTCTGTCCTTCGGGATCACGAACCGACGCAGATCATGACTAACGAACCATCGTGTCCACGATATTCCGTAATCGTCTCCTCGTCAATTAACACCGTCCCGAACGCGGAGGCTTCATTACGCCACCATTAAATTACATATGCACGCCTGGTATAAGAGTAGGAAACGCCGTTGCTGGCGCGCGACATGAGTAATTCTTTTTCTGGAATCGCAAGCAAGCGCGCGCGCGCGCGCACGGTATAGTGTCATCCGTAATTTTCGTGTTCTCTCGACCTCGCTCCAGAATTTGTCGAGAGCCGGTCGAAAAAAAAAAAGAAGAAATTTGCTTTCGACCAGATTATTTTAGAAATCGGTTTTTTTCGGTCTTTTCGAGAACAATCGCCGGCGAACGGTGACGCGGATTCCTCGGATTTCGACGAAGCAATTTTTAACCGGCGGAAAAGCCGTCGTTGGAATATTTAATTACGCCGGATAAATCGCTCCGAGCGATTAGTCAATGAATATTCGAAGAAGTCGTTATTTCACGCGTCACCTAACAGCCCGGGTCGGGATTTACCGGAATTTTAATCCACCTGTAATCGATAGTGGCGAATTAATGGAAAGCAGGAGGACACGTCTCTCTCCCTCTCTCTTTATCTCTCTCTCTCTCTGTCTCTCTCGATACGATTCAGCCAGAAACATCGTTTGCTTCGTTCGAAGATGATTCATTCATAAAAAATCTTGGACTCGCTAGCTACGGCGCATACAAATTGCCGATAAACGTGTTATTAAATTCACACCACGCGGAATACTAAATTAAAGACCGAAATAAGTTAAGCGTTTCACATTTTGAGCCTTTGAAAACATCGATATTTCAATGATTTATACCAGGTATTGCCATTAATAACATAATGGAGCTTGAAAAAATCGACGGCGAAAAAAAGTTATAAATATTTAGAAAAATGCTAACGAAGGAAGCTTGAAATTGAAATTTAACAGGCGCGACATCGAATTCGTCTAATGATTTTTTGATCTTTTCTTAATTGTACCGTGTGTAAATCGATGGTTCTATTTATATCGATTAAACTAGGAACCGAACGATGCTGCATTTTTGTAAAAATTTCTGATTTTTAATTATTTTTTTTTTCAGCTATCACTAGAATAAGTGCACAACATTCGAACGAAATGGTCTTGCAAATTTTTCGAAATTCCAAGAAATCTAGTTTCTCACAGATTCTCGCATCTTATCTCGAGTACAATAGTGGGTCGAAGATAAATACAATTATTCCATTTTTTAACCGTTCGTTGTCAGTCAAACGGTTTCTTATCGTACGTGTTTCGTTAGTGTTGGCGAATTTTTAATTAATGTCGAATGTAAATTCATGACTGTTCTGTATAATTATCAACTCTTTTATTCCCACTGTTATTCAATACTTCTTTTTTCGCCATTTTTCTGTCGCGGTGTTCCAACGTGCACGATGTCCTTCGCTTTTTCCTTACTTCCTTCCTAACAATTAAAGGTATTAACTTTTCAGGTCTATCGGCACAATCATAAAATTAATTATCACTAATTGGTCTCAAAGTATAGCGCATTAAGCGAACGCAGAATATTTTCTGTAAATGTCAGAAAGTCTGCACGAACCATCAGCTACTAATCGCGAAGAAAAATGTAGACGGTGTTCCAAAAATAAATTGTCAACGATTCTACTCTCCGATAAAAGAGCACAATCATAAAATTAATTATCACTAATTGGTATCAAAGTACAGCGCATTAAGCGAACGCAGAATATTTTTTGCGAATGTCAGAAAGTCTGAACCATCAGCTAATCGCGAAGAAGAATGTAGTTCTGTTCCAAAAATAAATTGTCAACGATTCTACTCTTCGATAAAAGAGCACAATCATAAAATTAATTATCACTAATTGGTATCAAAGTACAGCGCATTAAGCGAACGCAGAATATTTTTTGCGAATGTCAGAAAGTCTGAACCATCAGCTAATCGCGAAGAAGAATGTAGTTCTGTTCCAAAAATAAATTGTCAACGATTCTACTCTTCGATAAAAGAGCACAATCATAAAATTAATTATCACTAATTGGTATCAAAGTACAGCGCATTAAGCGAACGCAGAATATTTTTTGCGAATGTCAGAAAGTCTGAACCATCAGCTAATCGCGAAGAAGAATGTAGTTCTGTTCCAAAAATAAATTGTCAACGATTCTACTCTCCGATAAAAGAGAGCGCGGTGTGAAAATAAGTAACGGAGAGGTAAAGTTTCATGCGGGAATCGAAATAAGGAAGAGAGACACACCGCGGTTGACATCGGGTATAAGATCCCATAAGGACACCTGACTGTGGCCAATATTTCACTGGCAAAAGTCGCGTGTAGTCGGTGCTTTTCGTAACTGGAAGCGTTTCAATTATTCCCACAATAATTGGCTGGCAGCATTGACTTTCGTATGGTAATTATCTCGACGCTAAAATAGGATGCACGGCGCACTTTTAACTCGTTCGAAAGCCAGCATGCTCTCTTCGCACCATGGTAGGGGGGGGGGGGGATCGATCTGCGGGTACGAGAGGGATCGTGGGCGAGGATTTTACGAGCAATGTCGTCGGTACCTTTAATTTACCGTCTCGTCCAGTCAGCTGACATCATCCCGCGCGGACTCGGTGAAATAAATTTCAAGTAACTCAGGGACTATGAACGGCCTTCGATGCTGATCATCCTGCGTATCACCTTAAAGTAATAATAAACAACGGTCTCGCCGGTTCGCGATGTTTCTGCAATCTTTCTGGATCCTTCTTGATCTTTCCTTCTTGCCTTGTATCCTTTCGTGTTCTCTTCGGGGAACATGCGATTTAATGCATATATATATATATACTCGTATCATTTATTCGGTTTTTATTAGAAAGCAATAATTTGTTCAATTTTTCTGTCTGTTGCTGGAAGAATTATTCTAAATTCTTAAAGTTGCAATGAAAATTGTGGTGACAAAGGGTTTTTATTATTTAACAAAATATTGGAGATTTTGATAAGCTTCTCGAGGAAGATATTTTCAATATTTTTAAAAAATTCATCTGTACGGTTAAATTTGTTCAAACAGTGAATATATGTGTAAATATATATTTAATATAATTAAAGATTACAAGTGATGTTTACTCATTGACATATTAACGAACCCTCAAAGTTGCAAACAAATTGTGGTAACAAAGGATTTTTATTTTTACCTAAAATTGGAGATTTTGATAAACCTCTCGAGGAAGATATTTTTAATATTTTAAAAAAATTCATCTGTACGGTTAAATTTGTTCAAACAGTGAATAAGTGATGTTTACTCATTGACAAATATTAACGACGACTGGAAAATCTTTTAAACAAAATACATTCTTCTTTTATCCATTGCACACTCATTTCGTAATTCACTTTATACATTTTGTCTCTCACTCATTATGTTTCATGTTTCTTTCTCATTCTCACACAAAATTTCAATTTGTCCAAATGGAAAAAGAATTTTTCCGGAAATTTTTATTCACAATGTGCGCAACAAGTTCAGAGGTATCCTGTATATGAACGGTATCGAACAAGAAGTGAGAAATGCTGGTGGATTGTCACCGGATGAATTTTTTTCTCGTAGAGCGGTCGAGCTTAAGCAAGCGGTGGCTGTCACGTACGTAGAAACGTGTACGTCGCCCTTCGTCGAGCGAACGTGGCTAATTACCGAGCCGCGCATAATTGCCGCAAATTAAGGAATTTAAGCCCGGGACGTTCGAGGCGAAGCCGGCCGCTCATTAATTGGCCTGGTTGATTGCCACTTGCCGTCGCTAAGCGCTAGATTGTAAACACTCGGTCCGTTAATTGTCCGGCGAGTGTCGCGCGAGTTGTCGTTGCCGCGGCCCCGAGCCGATAATTAAGCCTCCCTCGACCGCGCGCACCAGCCGGACACGTATATAACGAAATGCCGCGAGCGGTATTTTCGATCTCGCGAGTAGATCTTGAGGCACCGCACCGGCTGTCTGGCTTGCAGCGAGCCGGCTACAATCTTAACTCGTTGCTACCTCTCCTGCAATACGTTGCCTTGTGAGCGCTGATTTCGCGCCGAGCCGCGCCGAGCCGCGCCGCGCAACGTGTACAGTGCTGGGCAAAAGTATCGGTTCTCGTCAATGTCTTTTTGCAATAATGCGAGCATTGTTGACGAGGACTCTCTTGATACTGTGATTCAACCATTTCCAGACAAAAATTATTATAGAATTTTTACTGAACACACTTTTCCCCTAATTTAAATAAGAAATTTCATTCATTAGATAAAATACGACAAATAGGGTGTGCAAACCTCGAAACCCCTTGTAACTGTGTGCCATACACGGTTTAGGGTATTAATAAATAAATAAATAAATTATAAATCAGATAACTGTACAGGACGCATCTACCCCTAATATTAAGATTTAGCTCTTCAATATATACTCTGGTTTTACAAAAATAATGGGTGACCTCAAATTGTTAAAAATTACAATAGAATTTATTAAAAGATCCATTTTCCTCCAATAAATAAAGAACGACAAATAAGGTGTGCAATGACCAATTGTAGCTGTGTGAATGTGAAAATAACATAACTGAACAGGACACGTCTTTCCCTAATTTTCAGATTTAGCTCTTCGATACATAATCTGGTTTTATAAAAATAATGGATGACCTCAAATTATTAAAAAGTACAATAGAAATTATTAAAAGCTCCATAAATTTCCTCCGATAAATAAAGAACGACAAAATAAGGCAAAGCCCGATTGTAGCTCAGTGAATTTGAAAATAAAATAACTGTACCATACACGGTTTAGGGTAGTAATAAATAAATAAATAAATAAATAATAAATCAGATAACTGTACAGGACGTATCTACCCCTAATATTAAGATTTAGCTCTTCAATACATAATCTGACTTTATAAAAATAATGGGTGACCTCAAATTATTAAAAAGTACAATAGAAATTATTAAAAGCTCCATTTTCCTCCAATAAATAAAGAACGACAAATAAGGCAAAGCCCGATTGTACCTGAGCAAATTTGAAAATAAGTGTACAATTTAATAATATTTGTTAATATTTGAAAATAAGTGTACAATTTAATAATATTTGTTAATATTTGAAAATAAGTGTACAATTTACTAATATTTGTTAATATTTGAAAATAAGTGTACAATTTAATAATATTTGTTAATATTTGAAAATAAGTGTACAATTTAATAATATTTGTTAATATTTGAAAATAAGTGTACAATTTACTAATATTTGTTAATATTTGAAAATAAGTGTACAATTTAATAATATTTGTTAATATTTGAAAATAAGTGTACAATTTAATAATATTTGTTAATATTTGAAAATAACTGTACAGGTCAGAGGATATCCGTTGGAGAGAAATTAACAGTGGTCGTGGTAACGAGAAAGCATCGACGATCGTCGCGTTAAGCAAAAGAAAGAAAGAAAGAAAGAAAGAGAGGAAGAAATAAAGAAAGGTTCTGCGGGAACGAAGTGTCGCAACGAGCAACCAGATGCGCGCTTCTGGTCCCGGCAATTAATAATTAAGAGTCCCTGACGGTGGGCAAAGGAGGGGGGCCAGTCCGTTAATTAATCGAAGCTGCGTAGCCGCACGAGCGCTAATTACAATTTATAATTAAGCAGCTTAAGCGCGCGCGGGGTCCTTCGCATGCCGGTTTGGTCTCGGGCTCTGTGCAATTAATATGATTAATCGTTCCGCGAATTGTTGGCCCGGCCCGAAAGTAACGGCCCCCGGGTTCGAATTTAAAATCGGCCGGGCACGATTTACCAAGCATAAGTATTTCAGATCGTCGACGATACGAGCCTCGATTTGATTGGATTTACAGGAGTTCGGTATAATGAAGAATCCGCGCGTCTCGTCATTAAGATCACTGCCATTTTATGTGTCTTATTCCACTTAATTTTCTTCCATTGATGCCAAGCGCCCTTAACGCATAATTTACTCTTGCTTAATTGAACGGACTTTCGGCTTTATCGATTACGCTAAAAATTATGAACCAGCCGGCCGAAGGGTTTAACCCTTTGGTCATTCATGACTAGACTGCGGATTTTATGCATTTATGACAAAAAGGGGTGGATGTAATTAAAAACAGTAAAAACATTAAGACGATTTAAGAACGTCCATATGTTATTTTCAATTTATTAAAATTTTTAAAGATGGAAAAAATTTTTATATGGTTCCTGCGTGTTGTAATTGACGAAAACAATTTTTATTTTGCATAAAGATCCGCAGTCTATTCATGACAAAATCAAATTTTCGATTCATGACTAGACTGTGGATTTTATGCATTTATGACAAAAGGGGTGGATGTAATTAAAAACAGTAAAAACATTAAGACGATTTAAGAACGTCCATATGTTATTTTCAATTTATTAAAACGTTTAAAGATGGAAAAAAATTTGTATATGGTTCCTGCGTGTTGTAATTAACCAAAACAATTTTTATTTTGCATAAAGATCCGCAGTCTATTCATGACAAAATCAAATTTTCCGTGTAATTTACTTTCTACGAATTTCTGTTTAAATGACAAAATAAAAGAAAGATTAAATTATCTCATATTTTATGTATAAATATGATCGATACATAAATTATGACGAGTGAAAACAATTTTTATTTTGCATAAAGATCCGCAGTCTATTCACGACAAAATCAAATTTTCGGTGTAATTTACTTTCTACGAATTTCTGTTTAAACGATAAAATAAAAGAAAGATTAAATTATTTCATATTTTCTGTATAAATATGATCGATACATAAAATATTACGACATAAATTATGACGAGTGAAGAGAATTCCTTGAACTGACAGTCCTTGACATTGTTATATTTATATTAAAAATGCACTATATAGTTAGTTAGATTCAATGTATACAACGTTGCTATCTATTATAGAACGCAATTGTCAGTTTTCACGTTATCCTCATCAATCTAGCAGAGTTATTAAATAACTAGGATTATGTTGAAGTTAGAGATACGTATCTAATGCATCGTCAAGCGAATGACAATGGGAGTGAATCAAGTATTCCAACACACAAGCCTTATTTTATTATCTGAAACTATACAGGGTGTTTCGTTGAACAACGAGCCACTCGAATGTTTTCGATTTCACCGATTTTAAATTTGAAGGTCAGTTCAAGGACACGTGTCGTCACGAATGCAATTTAAAAACAAAACACAACTCCGTGCAATCCAGTCCTTTCGAAAGAGCACAAATTGCGTGCATGCGATGAAATTTTGCGCCCTATCTACAGTTTCATCGATAATGCAACACGGCGCACAACAATTATATCTCCGGAGTTTAGAAAGTTTCGCTAATAGCAAATCACATTTATCACAAAACGATAAATAGCTGTTTCACGCAATACTTCTCTGCCGCGCGATAATCATTACAGGAAAAGGTTAAATGCCGATAGAACGCGTAAAATATTATTCAACGAAATTAATCAGTCTTAACGATCCACGAAATGTTAACAATGCTCGCTAATAAATATTATATTTATCCTGTGTGTGAACACGTTGACGCGCGCGCGCGCGCGCGCGCGCGTTTCAGCCTCCGTTTCTTACGCAATCGAAGTATTTATGAAAGTCCGAATCACGGAAAACTATGGAAGCGTGGCGACGATGATCGTCGCAATGGCAATGCCTTACTCGCGTTCGGTACAGACGAAACATTAATTACGACGACATGATGCATGGAAATGCTCTATCCGGCCACACACGTAATTAATCGCGGCAGGTGGAGAGATGATATTGATTTCGCTCGACTCGCTCGCGATTCGCCGGTTCGCGCGAAGAAACCGCCTGTGGTAGGGAACACAACGGGGCAAAGAAAACGAGAAAAGAAAAATCATCCTGAAGAAGGAAGGAGACGCCGGAGAAAAAAAAAAGAAAAAGAAAACAGTATCAAACGCGTGACCGATCACGACTGTTACGTTAATTAACGATGTAGATCGTGTTTCCGGGTCGATCCGGGCCACCATAAATCTGCGGGGACGCCGCTGCCGCGGATTCACATAATTTATCAAAACTGAAAACGATCGTCGGGACGAGTCGCGCGCGCGCGCGCGCGAGCGCGGTCGTTACGGCGGAATTATTTCGCGGAAAATAACTGTTATAAATTCCTGAAGCAATTCCACGGCGAAAAGTGCTGATACAACCAACGGTTTCCGAATAGAATGATAAATCTATCGAGCGGCCGACTAAGTAAGACGGAACATTAGTGCATAAATGAGCGGAGGGGGGGGATCGTCGAGCTGGATCCGCGGGCGAAAAGCGACCCTGAATAGCGATATTATTAATGGAACTTCGTGTTTAACAGTTTAAGGCATGGATTATCTCGGCGCTCTCTTAACCGGAATTTTTATTCTTCGCGAACTGTGCGGTCGACGCGTAAAAATTTTACGATCTTTCAGTGTGCTCGAAAACATCGGATCCAAAAAAATATTTCAACACTGCCGATTCGCGATATTTGAACTGTGATATACTTCTGGAACGCAATATGGAAATAAAATTGCAATAGAAAACAGACTGATGTTAAATATGGAAATGAACTTATAAGGGAACATATTCAGATGAGAATGGCCGATTTTGATGAAACTAATGTGAGCTATAGTTCTTCGAAAAATATTTGACACGTATTTTTTTTTATCTGCAACCATCTACTTTGAAGGGGTGAAAACAGCACTCAAAGTTGGGAGTCAAAACCTTATTTTTTGAGATATCTCGGAAACCAGAGTTCGAAAAAATTTGCATTTTTTAAAAATTGTATGTTTTTCAATGGTAAATGTAGTCGCGCAAGAATTTTTTAACAAACTTTTTTTTTCTCAAAAAATGTGGTTTTGACCCCTGACTTCGAGGGCTGTTTTCACTCCCTCAGAGTGGATGGTTGCCGACAATAAAAAATACGTGCCAAATATTTTTCGAAGAACTATATCTCACATAAGTTTCATCAAAATATATGCTAATAGACCGGGCATAGGTATAGTATGTGTATAGGAAAACCGAGAATTCAGTGTCCAAAAGATGATGGGACACTGTGACGTCACAAGATAAATCTTAAGATAATTTCTTTCCATGTGTACATGGCGCACCCACTGACCCCCCCTCTCCTCATGTAAGCCAAGCGTATATGTATAGGCACTTTCGATGAACATAGCTTGTACATCTTTTGAAAATGTGACGTCACAGTGTCTTTCAGCTGATTTCATCTTTCGGACACGGAAAATTATCTACGCCGTGTATATACATATAATATGGTCTAAGGAAATGAACGATATGATAATCGATACGCACGAAAAACTTGCGATATATTCAGCGCTGCAAGAAACTTGGGATTTCCAGTTCTTTACGAAGGGAGTAAAAAATAAACCCTTTCTGCAAAACAATTTTTATTCGGCGTACATTTTATGCCTATAAATTATACAATTTTCTATTCGGCGTACATTTTATGCCTATAAATTATACAAATTTCTCGAGTCTTAATACATTTGACTCATTAATACGTTAATTATACAATTCGAATAGACAATTGTGGGAATGTTTACGTTGCCGATCGAATACCGTATAAATGCATGAAAATCGCCGGCAAATTGCGAACATAAGCAATATGATCACGACGACATTTTTCGTCTATCCCATCCATTCATCCCACCTCGTGATTAGAGTGCAAACGCACATTAACACTGTTGTACATATCTGGAGTTCTCGTCACGCTTTATCGCGACGGAGCGAAGGCGCGAGAACGTTTCTTCGGTATGTAATTCATGAAAAGAATATTCAATGAAAATGCTCGGCCATTGGCAATGGATATGCTCGACGTGCACCACATTGCAATTTACAAACGATCTAATCGCGGCTAAAGTTCAGGGCCGTACGAAATAACACCCCTGTAACGAACATTTCATATTGCTAAAAATTCAACTATCTGATCGAATATTTATCCTAGTTATTTCACTAACTATAAAACTACTGTAATGTAGTTCCTTTCGTCGGGTCAAATCGTGTGGAACGAATTAATTGTACTGGTAAATATTACGTTTAGGGGAGGCAGCTCCGATGACCTTGACCTTCACATATGTTGCCAAGGACAACATTTTGAACAACTTTTGTCATTACATCCTTAGACCATATATAACTATAGACACGGCGTAGATAATTTTCCGTGTCCGAAAGATGAAATCAGTTGAAAGACGCTGTGACGTCACATTTTCAAAAGATGTACAAGCTATGCTCATCGACAGTGCCTACGGTTGCATGGGGAGAGGGGGTCAGCGGGTGTGCCATGTACACAGTACATGGAAAGAAATTATCTTAACACTTATCTTGTGACGTCACAGTGTCCCATCATCTTTCGGACACTGAATTCTCGGTTTTCCTATACACATACTATACCTATGCCGGGTCTATTAGTATCTTGTGACGTCACAGTGTCCCATCATCTTTCGGACACTGAATTCTCGGTTTTCCTATACACATACTATACCTATGCCGGGTCTATTAGTATCTTGTGACGTCACAGTGTCCCATCATCTTTCGGACACTGAATTCTCGGTTTTCCTATACACATACTATACCTATGCCGGGTCTATTAGTATTGTATATGGTCTAAGATTACAACTACCCGGTGCTTGGTCTTAGTTTTCGAGATATTTGCAAGAAAATGCATATTGCTATATTGAATTTTCCATATTCTTCCACGCTCCGTGGCAACGAAAGTCTTTCAAAAAATTAATAAAAATATTTCAATTTTCAACGATACGTAAATTTTCATATCACACTAAACTATGTCTCCGGTTATAAGGAAGAAGATATTGCCGTTTAAAATTTTGATCACTAATTCTGTGTACAGAACATCGATTAAATTGCATTATTTTTTCCAAGCCTTCAGAATTTGTTCTCGCGACTATTTCTCTCTTAAATATGTAGATCCTATATAGTCCAGGATCCAGGGTCCATTTTTACAATTGATTACTATCAAGCTAATTTTCCATGAGTAGCTTCATTTTGATGAAACTTTTTCTCTTACAAAAATTCTCGATTGTGGTAGCTAACAGGGGTAGCTAATTGATAGTAATCAATAGTAAAAATGGACCCTGTTTCCTGGACTAATACTCTGAAGCTCAATAAATGCGTGAACTAAATTTTTTGAGATTGCGACATGTTTTTCCTCGGCTGTAACATGACCGCTACGTCCGAGAATCGGGCAAGGAACTTAGCCATTGAATATAATCCGATATGCGTGCGTTGTATATTTCCAGACGTTATAAACTTGCCAGTTGAATTATTAGCCGGTGGTATAATGGAATTTCCTCGGATTATTACCCTTGGCCGGTGCATCGACCGTGGAAGCCGACCTACCCCCACGAGGTAGGAAGGTCGGGTCTAGCGTTCGTGAACCTCGTCTACTCTCGATGAGGGACACCGTGCACCTTGGCCAGGTGGGTGTGAGTTAATTAGAGGCCATACTGTACGAAGAGCACCCTCTTACAGTCTCCCTTAGCGGCTTTCCAGTCCCAACCGTCATCAGGATAGAGAAGAACACCGGTGAAAAGGTGTTTGCGGGGGCGGGGGGTGTGCAACCGCCACCAGGACTCGTCCGGGGTAATATCCAGTAGAAGCTGTAGCTCCGACCGCTTATTAAAAACATCTAGCCATGGTCAGCAATCTCTTTTCCACCCTGAAAGAGCAAACGCTGTCGCGCGTAAATGTAAGTGTAGTTCCATGGACGCGTCTGCGCGTTCAACGTAAATGTTGCGGGTTATATGCGCGCGCTCTCTCGTGGGGGGGGTTAAATTCGTGGCTTATTACGTCCCCTAAATGCCTGTATGGGAATTATTAAATTTCCCGCGGTTTACGGCGAGCCTTAGGTACCATTGCCCACGCGTCATCGTTGTTTATTACTCCTCTCTCGCAAATATCATCTCCGAAGGGTTAATATCGAAATATTTCGGATCAAGTGAATTTTATAAAAAGGAGAAAAAAATAGTACCAGGTGTATCGAGGAAAATGATATATTGAACCACACACGTAAACTGGCCGATTAAATTTTTAAACAACCGTTTACCGTTTCCATTTGGCATAAACAGAGGGGTTGCGGGATATTTTCCCAGGTTCCGGTTCAGCACAATGGAATTGCTTATGGTTGTTGCATGTTTCAGAGCGTAAAGGAGACTGCTCGCGGTATCGACGGGCCGGTTTCATCATTAACAAGGCGTAACCCGTGAAATATTTAAATAGACACGCTCAACAAGAGTATCAGGGCAATGTCTCAGGTGGACCCGATAAATTTCTAACGGAATCGTATCGGCTCGGCTCTGCTCGGCTCTACTCGTTGCCCGTAGTTCTCATTCTAGTTATACGTTACCCCACTCTCGCTTAAACATCCGTATACCGCAGGAAATTGTTGCAGGGTAGCATGACACGGTTGTAGGTGCCATTATCGCTATCTGCATTCGTAATCGTACGACCACCGCGGCGCACAACGACGCTTTTCATAGAACAATAGAAACGGGACAGAGTTGTTTATCACGCATCTTACCGCAAATTTCTGCCTATCCGGATCAATTTGTTCGGCGAAACATGAGTACACCCCGCGCGCGCGCGCGCGCGGCGTCCATTTCGCTGATTACATTCGCTCCGCGGCCTTTCATCGGCGCAATTATTCAAAGTTGAAACAATTCCGACGTGTAATTTCGGTCGTGTATGTTTCCATAATTGCGCTCCCGCGAATGTGTTAAATTCGCACGGATACATTCCGCGGTCGTTAAAAACTTCAATCGGGTTTTCGCTCTAGTTCGAAGGTTCTGGTAAACGAACGGACCGTCGTTGTTGCGAATCGTTATTGTTTAAATTTGTCTGGGTTAGGTGCATATTTCTCAATAGTTTTTCAAAAAAAAATTCCTTTGTCAACAGTTCCACCGGTCCGTTAAGTAAAACGGAGTCGCCGCGCGTCGCGTCGCTCTTATAAATTAGCGGATCTGAAATAATACCCTCGATGGTAAAATAGAGTGGTCTCTCGTTTTCCGAGGGAACGGTTCTAAATAATATATTTTTCAATTTCGAAACGTTGAGCGGAGTTTCCATCACAACCGGAGCGTCGTGGCTTCCGGCGCGTGATGGCGCGGTGGTAATGCAGCGCGACCCTCCGGGGGGTTGCCGGAGTTAACGAGACGTCATAAGGGCGATGCTATAATTGCGTCAAAGGCGTATAACGGGAGTAATCGTACGAGTATAGTCGAGGCCGCAACAACGTATCGCTGGGAACACGAACGAAGAGAGAGAACGTTAGATAGAAGGAACAGCCCGGTCATTGGGGGTAGGGGGGAATGAAACGAAATTAAGGAAAGAAATAATGCTATAGGAGAAAATAGTGGTGGGTACGGGGACGATCGTGCATAGAGAAGTGCAGAGGCTCGTGGTAGAGCTTAGGTACACGTGTTGATGGCCGAGACTCATCCCTAATTGTGCTTAATGACACCGTGTCCTCGGGGGTGAAACCGCAGAACGCTCGCTCTCTCTCTCTCTTTCTTTCTTCGCCCCATGGATCTTCTTTCCTCTGGCACACGATGCCACCCCCGAACGGTTGTCGGCAAACCCCTCGGACGAGGAGGGAAAAGCCTGGACGGTCGAGACATGTGTCGTGTTCAAGCATCCGGAAAAGCACACCGGGTTATCTAGGATCCGGACCAAAATACACGGCACACGTTCGAGGGTCGTTCTTTTCTTCGTTCGATGCACGATACTCTCTTACGAGGGCGACGATCCTGTCACGTTTACCTGGATAAGGGCCAGGCTTTATTGGTCTTTTAGCCGGAGGCTGTATATCTGCTTGTTAGGACACGAGCGTTTGCATACGCGCCGCGCCACGCCGAGCCACCCGTTTCGATTGCACGCGACCGGTAACTACCTATTGCTTCCGGTGGCTCCTTCACGGTCATTCGGCTTTCTTGACTATGGCAGGTGTGGAACTGCAGTTCGCACAATTTGCAATTTTGCGGAACAGGCTTCCGGAGACGTCGCTCTTCAGAAGAAGCTATTTTATTCGGAGCAGACTGAAAATGGACTTATCATTTTAATTTGATGGGTAGTATCAAATGTTTATACCGTTCAAACAATGTACTCGTACGCCACAAGAAGTCTCCTGGCACGGTCAGTCCAGCAAGGTCATTCTTGACCTGATTGGGTCATTCCAGCGAGGTCATTCATAACCTGATTGGGTCATTCCAGCGAGGTCATTCATGACCTGATTGGATCATTCCAGCGAGGACATTCGTAACTTGATTGGGTCATTCGTGACCTGATTGGGTCATTCGTGACCTGATTGGGTCATTTGTGACCTGATTGGGTCATTCCAGCAAGATCATTCACGACCTGATTGGGTTATTCCAGCAATGTCATTCATGACCTGATTGGATCATTCCAGCGAGGACATTCGTAACTTGATTGGGTCATTCGTGACCTGATTGGGTCATTTGTGACCTGATTGGGTCATTCCAGCAAGATCATTCACGACCTGATTGGGTTATTCCAGCAATGTCATTCATGACCTGATTGGATCATTCCAGCGAGGTCATTCGTAACCTGATTGGGTCATTGGTGACCTGATTGGGTCATTCGTGACCTGATTGGGTCATTTGTGACCTGATTGGGTCATTCCAGCAAGATCATTCACGACCTGATTGGGTTATTCCAGCAAGGTCATTCATGACCTGATTGGGTCATACCAGCAAGATCATTCGTAACCTGATTGGGTCATTCGTGACCTGATTGGGTCATTCGTGACCTGATTGGGTCATTCGTGACCTGATTGGGTCATTTGTGACCTCATTGGGTCATTCCAGCAAGATCATTCACGACCTGATTGGGTTATTCCAGCAAGGTCATTCATGCCCTGATTGGGTCATACCAGGAAGATCATTCATGACCTGATTGGGTCATTCCAGCAAGGGCATTCATGACCTGATTGGGTCATTCCAGCAAGATCATTCATGATCTGGGTCATTTCACAGGAACTTTCGGAGTCGTCGACAATAGAAAAAATTAGAGTAGAATGGTCGGAGAAAAAATCGCACGGCCTCGCGGAGGAACTTATCGAGCACGAGCAGGCTCTCGATGGCAGGAGGGGAGAGCCATTAGCATAGAAATCAATTATCCGATTGATTTCGATCGGTGCAAAGTTTTACAACAGGTGCGCCACAGTCCGGTACAATCAACGTTCCAATCTCGAAGCCCCGCGAAATTACGGTGGAATTTCCCGGAATCGAATATTGCCTACAACCTTTCCGGGGCGCTGGGCGTTCTTAGAATCTAGCAATTAATCGACCGTCAGCCGGCCCGGAATGCTGCACGATAGTGAATCAGGAATGGGTTTCGCCGGACACAGAGAGAGGGATGAACGGCGCGGCGCGGCGCGGCGCGCAGGAGAGGGTAGAACCGTCGAGCAGCTACGTTATGAATACATTATATCTCCGGTTCCAAGGGATGCTGGCACATGCGCCGACAGGGTAGCTCCACCCTGTACTCCACCGGGACTCTCTCTGTGTTTCTCTCCACCTCTTCCGATTCCTCTCTCTCTCTCTCTAACCCTCTCTCTCTCTCTGCACCCCCGTTTGCCCCCCGTCGCAGCCCGCGCTAATTATACATGCGCTAACCAATCCACCTCCAATGAGGCTGGGCTGTCGCCCTCTCTACCAGAGAGGGTTCAACCACTCTTGTCCTCACTCATCGAAGCCTGGGTGGAGCATGGACCTTCCTCCGTGCATACCACGCACTTGCTTTGCTTAATTACAGCGGAGGCGTTAACTAGCAACCCAGCCAACCCTTGATTCGCAACCCTTTACAACCGCGGGAAAGGGAACGCGTTGATTGGCTTTCCGCAGCCTCGCCGGCTCATTTCCTATCCGAGATACTCCTACTGGGAAAAGATTTTACCCGTGGTGTTTCAGCGCGCGATAATTCTTCCGGATCGTGTGTGTGTGTGTGGATTTTGGCCTGTTCTCTGTACCTCTCTCTCGAAATTTACGAGCATTTGAATTGGCAGCTTGGAACCATTTTCAAACAGTCTTTCAGCCGAGGTGAATTTATGACGTGTGAGACTAGCGGAGATTCGCTAGCTGTCTATTAAATATTTGCTATCGTCTAAACAATTGGACCGATTTAAACCTCCAAAAGACAATTCCAGTTTTCAATGATATTACAACAAGAACAACTTTGAAAACGTCCATCGTGGAATTTTTGCCGTCCGGTTTCTCCCCAGCGGATGGGTACACACCGTTCACAATTACGGAATAGTAGATGCCCGTAGACGGTTTCGGGTGGATTTATATATAACAACAACAATAAAGGCAGGTTTTTCTCGTCGAAGGTGTCGTAGGAAGCGAGCGCGTTCGGTTTCCCAGCGATAATTAAATTGCGAACGAAGGCACAAAGACCCGTCCTATTTTATATTCATTGCTTTCTATCCCATTAGGAGCTATCACCGATTCAATATTCCTCCGCGGCGCGGTCTCGCTCGCTCGCTCGCTCGCGAGTCCCTTGGACTCAATCTCATATTCGCAAGACAAACACTCACCCTCTGGGCGATCTTAACAGATGCTCCACAGGAAGTAACGACCTCACAATCTCCAATTTACGAGCCGGCACTCTCCGCGAGCCGAGATCCTCGAGGTCAAAGATTTCCTCGGCTCGATCTTCGTTTCCATAGTGGAAATGACCGGGACGAGCTTGTACCCGGCGCAACGAGATAAATAAGAAGCTCGAGGAGCACAGCCAGAACGGATCGCCCCGGAGAAGGACGGAAACAGGAGAGAGCCGACCCGGGCAGAACGAAACAGAGTAGGAGAGAGCGACAGAGAGAGAGAGAGAGAGAATGAGACGGGGATGGAGATGGCGAGAGAGAGAGAAGGAAGTTTGGCGTCTCCCGAGGGTGAAGGACGAATGCAGGCCTCTCTGTTCGTTCCGAAGGAGTCTAGAGAGCCGCGAAACGCGGATTCGACAAATCGAAGTCTGGCCCCCACGCGAAACGAGGCTGGGGGGATGGAGGGACTCTCTTGGAGGAGATGGAGCGTCGTCGGTGCAGGTCGGAATAAGAGGGTGGGTGGCGGTGTGTGCCGCCTTCGGCGCGCAGGCCCTATGCAAAATAGCAAGGCTGGTGGGGTGACGGAGCCGTTCCAGACCCCCCAACGGGGCAAACAACCCCTTAGTTCTGCCGTAGCGGCCGCAGACGCCCCCACCACGTGTGTGTGTCTCGCGCGAGAGACGCCTCTCGTCGTCGCCGCCGTCGTCGTACGTCGTCGTCGTCGTCGACGGCAGCGCCATCCCGGTCGCGTCATTCTTCACGCTCTCGATTTTTTAACCGATCTCGATTTCCGGCCCCGTGATTCTCCGATGCCGGTTTTTTAAAGCGCGCGCGCGCGCACGCGATCGACTGTCACCCCGGGCATCTACTATTCTGTAATTGTGAACGGTGTGTACCCATCCGCTGGGGGAGATACGAGGAAACTTGGAACCTTGGAAACCACGAGAAGAACCGATTCGGATGTACCCTCGATCAAGAGTAAGATTCCCGATTTGATCGTAACGTTCGCGAGGACTATCCCTTTTGCGCTAACTCGCGAGGACGCGCGTGGGTCTACCATCTGGCGTTGGGATTTGACTAGAGAGAGCGAATGACAGATATTTTTGCAACTGTTTCTACTTTCATGGGGAGTTTACTAGTCAGTTTGTGATAGCAGCTTAATCTTGCAATTTTCACCCCCTTGTAATTCCTGTAAAGAGATCGTCTAGTGATGGATAACCTCAAACGGTATCTACTAAATATGAATGTTATACCTTTCTTCTGGGATGGATTTCATTGTTTTGTTATTTAAGCATTAACGTCAGCAGCCAGTCAACATAAATTACCCCTACTGTGAAATTGTTAGGAATGAAGACGTTGACATGTCACTCATATTTTTGGGTAAGGGAATCATTATTTCTCCAGACTGGAAAATTAATAGTCACCCTAATAGGTTAGATGGATTTCATTGTTTTGTAACATTTAAGCATTAACGTGAGTGTCAGCAGCGAATCAACATACATTGCCCCTACTGTGAAATTGTTAGGAATAAAAACGTTCTACACGTTGACATGTCACTCATGTTTTTGGGTGAGGGAATCATTATTTCTCCAAACTGGAAAATTAAATGTAAGAACATTGGAAATATAGGGACGACGCTCGATAGTGTCACCCTAATCTGTAAGCGATTTAGACCCGTCGATATTCTACAAAGCAAGCAATAATAAGTGCAAATGTGTCGCATCTAATAATCTAGATGTCGTCCCTGAAGAGTGATATAAACCCTTCGAGGTCCTATGTCGAGTCGTACCAATAATTCCTTATATTATTAATTCACATTCATCAATAATATTACAATGCTACTAAAATTGTAATATTCCTTATCTCTCTTCTAATATTAAATAAATTGCTACAAATGTGTCGCATCTAATAATCTAGATGTCATCCCTGAAGAGTAACATAAACCCTTCGAGGTCCTATATCGAGTCGTACCAATAATTCCTTATTTTATTAATTCATCAATAATATCACACTAAAATTGTAATATTCCTTATCTCTCTTCTATAAATAAATTGCTATGAGTCGGTGGTCAAAGTATCAATCGAATGCCTTTTCCAACAACAAAGTGAAAGTGATCGTATCAAAGGGAGTAGCTACAACAGCTACGATCAAAGTGATTATTATGAAAAGTGGGTACACTCCTAGAATGAAGGAATCCTCCGAAAATGGTTGATACAGCAAGTTGGCCTCGACCTTCGTGCCTTAGTCTCGTTTCGCAGAATCGCAATTCGAGCGAAAAATCTTTTGTCGATCTGTTGAATTATTAATCGCCAGTGTTTCCGGTTTTTCGAGCAGAAACGATCGTTTGCTCGATCGAGAGAGACACGGTGCCCTGACGGCTGCGGTTCGCGCGGCGTGAAATCAGCCACGGAATTACCGTGGCAACCTTGAACTAATAAGTCTCTCATCAGCTGCAGCGACATTGCGGCGCTCCTAGCACACGTTAATAAGAAAACATTCTACATATATACGTATAGGTTAGGCTAGTCTCTCTAGGTTCGCCGTTTCAGAGATCGTAAAGACAGCAGTGATTTCGGCGCGAGGGATTTTTACGAAAGATCCAGGTCCCATAAATCATCGGACTCCTATTGAAAGAAATTAGCGACGTGATTAGTGCTGTTTATGCGATCCGGCTTTGGCTATAAATCTTCCGCGTATGTGGAAATCCGTTGCGGCGAAGGATCGTCGGAATTAATTGTTTCCTAATTTGTAAGAGTTTTAATTGATCGGATCTTTCACGCGTAGCGGCAGTTCTTTTATTATTTTCTTTGGAATTCGATTGCATCTGTTAAAACATTTCTCTTTCCAAGGACAACTCCACTCGAATTCCCCATTGTTGCATATAGAGTAAATGTTATTGAGGTTTTCGATCGTATAATTGTTGAAATAACGACGTGTGATGTTTTCGGCGCACGGTTCGATGTAATATAAACTATCTTTCAACGTTTCCATATTTGGATCTTTTTCAAGAAAAAAAGGGAAAAAACTGCGTTTGAAAAATTTTTAAATTTTCATTACAATATAGTAAAAAACAACGGATTCAATACACTATCTAATTACTGTATTATAATACTGTATTAAATTTCTCACTTGCTTTATGAAGATATTAAAACAAGATTAATATATGCAAACCCATGTTGCTCTAATGCCGGTACTCAAGTTACTGTGGCATAGACACGAGGCTGACAGAAAATCAAACCAACCAGAAATAAGTCAGAAAAAAGTTTAAACAAACTTGCTAAATAGCTTTAGATAGTTTATATTAGATCGAACCGTGCGCCGAAAGCATCACACATCGTTGTTGCATAGAGTATTCAGTTCATATAAAATTATATGATTACAATTAACCCCTTGCTCTACAATAACGTGTCAGTAATTGTATATATAATAATAAATATATATGTCTCTTCTATCGATCGTATTATTGTTAATAATAAATGTTAGATGTTATCGGCGCTACGGTTCGATCATTTAATAATAATTTTTGCTGATTAACAAATAATTATCGACGTTTCGATTCTGGTTTGAATCCTTTTCAAGATTAATTTGCATCAAAGTATAATGTTAAACTGATTAACAGTAAGAAAGAAAAATTGTTTGTAAATATTGTTCGTAAAACCTACTTACTTGCTTTTGGTGTGATTCAATAATTTAATATGGACATTGTTATACACGTGTGTCTCGTGTGTCGTCAATGTTTGTTGTCAAGACACTGAACGTATTTGAAACGATCTAGGTTATATCGATCGATATAAGGCGGTAAATTTGAAAGCACAAAATGTCTTTTAGTCCACTTTTATGTATGCACCATGGGTGGTACATCAATTTTTGATATTCAACTTTCATTGGAACTAATTTTATACAAATAATTGTATATGATATGTAGTTAGATAACAATTCGAAAATAACAGTAAGGATTATTTTAATTGGAAAGAAATAATAAATATGTGTGTTATTAATTTCCTTTAAATCGAGATGAAATTACAGTTATTGGAGAGCATGTGTAGGCATACAATAGATATAAATTTTCTCTTTTTTTAGGAAATTGCCAACTACAAAAAAGTTCTAATCACCGAAACCGTAAAATAAATTAATCACGTGGGAAAAATAATTGAGACAAATTATTTAAATGACGTTTGCTCAACGACGCAATTAATCACGAATAACTTGTACATTTTTTTGTTGGAGGCTCCCTAACGGTTGTTAAACCCAGCTGCGATACAGTTCGACTATCGATACACGTTGTTCGTTAAATTATTCTGTCGATGACGAATATGTTCCAGGCATTCGTTAGTCACAAACGCGTATTAAAAACCGTTTCCGTGTTACAAAACAATTAATCAAACGACAGGCAGCGATTGTGATACGAGCGCAAAGAGAATCGTTTGAAATCCGCTCTCGCGTCGATTTTATAATTCCGTGCTCCTGTGAATACGATTACGCTAACGAATCGCCTAACCTGTATAGCAAGTGCAGAATGAATCCGTCATTTTCAACGAAACGAATGAAATGCCGAGAAAGGTCAACGAATTAATCGGCTTTCGCGCGCGGTTTACGCCAACTTATTTAATTAATCATCCGAACGGTGCCTAAAAACCGTGAGAATATATTTTTTCCAAAACGAAACTTTCTAACCGTTTCAATACGGAGGGGTGGAAACTATTTTTTTTCCCAAGCGAGAACTTTTAATCGAGAATTTTTATAGACACATTCCGTGACGCGGGTCGATTCGGCGGTAATTATAAAGCGGCCGGGTAAAGAACATGAAATCGATAGGAAACCGTTGATAAGGGAGCGTGATTAATCGTCGATCAATTAACAGTCGCGTAGAGACCCGCGCGGCACGGCGCGAGGCGAGGCGAGGCGAGGCAAGGCGAGGCGATTGCGCCATACGCTAGTCTCGGAGCCGGACATCTCTCATTAATTAGTTATTAACGGCGTGCCGCGGTAATTACCTATGCAAATTCGTCCTCGGGCCGTTCTACGCCCGTCATTATATCTCCCCGGCAACGATTTCACAATACCACCTCCGCTGGTTCGGCCAACAGAGTCTCGTTGAAAAAGTGCGGGAAGGTGGAAGGTCGAACCAAAGACGAATCATCTTTCGATGTGTCGACCGTCAACTATTCGATATGCTCACTCTCGAAACCACGAGGCGGCCTGTCGTGCTTTAACGACCGTTTCGTACATCGATCGTACGAGGAATTATTTATCGCGTGCTTCGGTATTTACATTACAAACGTGATCCTTCGGCTCTCTTTTTTCTCTCTCTCTCTCTCTCTCTCTCTCTCTCGCTCTCTCTCTCTCTCTCTCTGTTGTTCGTGGGTTCGTGTCGAGGAGAGACAACGTTGTCTCGACGCCTTGTTGTCGAACGGCGCACGCGTGTGCATCGCCGGGGATTGATAATTCACCGGGTCGGGAAAATTCGATAAGTAATATTTGCTCGGAAAAAGTTTTTGTCCGAGCGCTCGTATATTCCGTAACTCGGAGTACGATCGGGGGGTGGGGGGAGGACTCTCCTTGTCCGGAGAATGAACGAGAGATTCCTTGAATAGATTTCTTTTATTCCCCGGCTAAGTATTTCCGTAAAGTTTCGCTTCGAATTATCAATCTCTGCCAGTATCGACTCGAAAGCTCGATGTCAAACTTGCTCGCCCCGGGTTACGGAACGGTTCCTCGGGTATTCTGCCGGCGACGGATAAAAATTTGTATAAAAGCGATAAAATTCCTTTCGATATATTTAAAGTTCGATTTTCGTAGCTCTAACGACGACTCTTCCCCGAGACAGTTCTGAGAATCCTGTGAGCTTTCGGGCCGCAAGATTGTACCGCACGTAGTCATTAGTCCTTTTTATTATTATTATTATTTACGGACCTAAGTCTTTTTATACAAATGATTACAATAGAAGATATTCATAAAAAACAAAGAAAAAGAAAGTCTTAGCATAAAGTTACATAGACTCGACATTGACTCGAGGAATCGATTTTACAAATCTCTTAATTTTCATTATTTGTTTATGGGACTTTCACTAGCTTATTTCTGGCATTTTTCTGATTAAAATGACACCAAACACGATATAGTTTCAATTGTAATTAGTGGTTTAATTGGCGGTGAAAGTTTCGGTCGCAAGGAAGGACAGCGCATCGGAAAGAAAGAGACGCGAACAGTCACGCGAACCGTATTTCATTCTGTCCTTCTCTATGTTCTCTATCCTTCTCTATGCACGATTCTTGTCCATGAAAAACACGGCTGTTGGACAAGAATCAAGCGTTTACTATATATCACATATAATCATATAAACGCACGCAACTTTTTCTTAAACGATAGTAACGAATCATTAAAAATGTGATGCGATTTAAAGGATTTATTAATCCATATGTGGATTTGGATTTAAATGTTTGAAAAGCCTGTCCTAGTTCTCAATACAGGTACATAGAAATTGATTTGCCTCAGGAGAGAGGAACAATCAATATTGTTATTAATCAAATTAAAGATAAAGCTCTGGTCGGATACTGTTCTTCGAGCTTTCAATGTTTCTAAGGGGACTGTGCTTAATATTGTAGAGTTTTTATTAGCTCGCTTTTGTAAGAAACAAAAAGCTCGCGAGAAACTCGACGATACCACGGCGATTTGAATAGCGGAGGGCAACTTGTTTATTTTGATGTTGGCGCGGCGCGACGCGACGCGCAGAGGCGGCAACTCGACTGCCGGTCGCGTCGCGTCGATCATTTTCACGATCTACGATCGATCGGGCCGGTACTGGCGCGGCAACGGGCTGCAACCGCGCGCGCGATAATTACGATAAAACCGGCGCCGGCAAAGCGCAGTTAATTATTCAGTGCCGTGCCAGTGCCCACGTACTCTGTCCCACAAAGGGAAATTACTCGGAGGCGATTACCCTTCGATGCGAAATTTCGATGGAACCAACTTAATGCGGGATGATCACACATACCCATTGGTTTTTCGTTGGTAATGAGCGAAAATTGACCAATCATTTTCAATGTGCAGTCGGGAGAGTTTCGGTGACAGGGAAATCTTCTGCTCGGTTCATTATTTTTAATAAGCACGTTTATTACAATTGCAAGCTTTTGCGTTATATTACATGTTCGATCGGGAAAAAATTAGTGATAGTAGTGAGACGAAAAACTATATTCTTTCTCTTCGAGTTATTTCTATACCGTCCGACCTGCTCGGTTTTGCGTTATGGATTATTACATGTTCGATCGGGAAAAAATTAGTGATAGTAGTGAGACGAAAAATTATATTCTTTCTCTTCTACTTATTTCTATACTCTTCGACCTGCTCAGTTTTGCGTTATGGATTATTACATGTTCGAACGGGAAAAAATTAGTGATAGTAGTGATATGAAAAATTATATTCTTTCTCTTCTACTTATTTCTATACCGTCCGACCTGCTCGGTTTTGCGTCATGGATTATTATATGTTCGATCGGGAAAAAATTAGTGATAGTAGTGAGACGAAAAATTATATTCTTTCTCTTCTACTTATTTCTACACCGTCGTAAGTGTTTCAGATTGTTGAAATAGAAATATTTGATTTTCTGAATCAAATTGTTGAAATAGAAATATTTTATTTTGCGGTTCAGATTGTTCAAATAAAATACTATTTTCTTCTAGCAAAATAAAATCTAAAATATTAAATAGTATTTGAAATATCTGTTTCGCCAAATAATGCCCACCTCTGTCGCACTTCCAACGCTATATCTGCTCGGAAAGTTATCTGAAAGATCCAATATTTTGAATTTCGCGATTTCAAAGGGTTCTTATTGTAGAAAAAAATTTTGTTAAAATTTGAAAGTCGAAAAATTGAATTTTGCCCAAGAAAACCGGTCTCCCGGGCCATAGCGTGTCGGACCGTTTCTGGAATTTCTAGGATCAAGAGAAATCTATGAAGAAATTAATTTTACAGTAAAATTTAGTATTATTGAGGAGTAATATTGAATTAATATGAAGGAATTAATTTTATAGTAAAATTTAATATTATTCAGGAGTACCATTGAGTACTAGGATCGAGAGAAATCTAAAGAGACTCTAAAATAAGCAATTACAAGTGTCGAGTGTCGACGAGATTTTTTAAACATTCGGTCCGTGGCATGAAGGAGAGGACGGTGTCTCGGGATTGGTAACGATCGCCGTGCAAATGATCCAGAGAGAGGACCCAGGTGGCTCCGGGAGGGTCACCGCGGGCGGTCCAGGATCGAGTAAGAATGAAGAGGAAGAAATGAGGATGACGGAAAAAGAGGGAGGCTCGAGTAACGCGCGAGCGCGGCCGACGAAGAGAGACGGTAGAGAGGAGGTGGAGAGAGAGTGAGAGAGAGAGAGAGGAGGGGAGATCTTTTACGGATCGACTACCAGAACGATGAAATCGGTGACGGAGAAAGGGGCGGACGTAGGCGGTCATTTGTTGCTGTTTATTAATTCGAGGCGAGGCGAGGCGAGATACGTCCAGTTTGTGCGGTTCGGTTGCTCGTTTCGCCCACGCATAAATTTCTCTCTATGTGTTTTTCTCTTACCGTAATAACGCACACGTAGAGTGCCCACAATGCAGCGCGCGCGCGCGCGCGCGTCTGGCTGATGATAATGCAGGACATCGTAAATAAAATATGCCCGATAGTAGGTGAGCCGTGGCACCGAATTCCGGGACACCGTAGCTTTTTCGATGCCGAGGAGATCGGTGATTGTTGGATCAACGACGAGCAAGCCGTAGGACCCGCGAAAGCTTCGTAAAGACGGTAATAAAAGCGCCGCTACTAACATGTCAGTCGCGCGGCTCTTTATTGGACACGACATTACCTTATTCGACCAGACTGACCGGCGCATTGTCTCGGAAGGGCCACCATTTTTCGCGAGCCACGGCGACCGTTTAAACGGTCACGGTGCTTTACTTTTCTCGGTCAAAGGTTGCATAGCTGATGCGTCTGCATCGCTTTTTGCACACCTCATTGGTACGTGCACTTAAAAGCTTGGATCTCCCGAATTCTGGTATCTCCATCTTCGTCTCTTGTGGTTATACAAAAATTTTTTAATACCGATGCTCATAAATAGACAGCGGATTTTATGAATTTGTGACAAAAATGAGTGTTCAAAAATTTGACAAAATTTTGGAAGTAGACAATTTTTATTCTGCCTTTTATTTGCTTTGATTCTTAAAGAATGAAAGAAATTATTACTTGACACTTGTTTGTTGCAGTTGATGAAAAGAATTTTTATTTTGCATAAAGTTCCTCAATCTACTCATAAATAGACAGCGCATTTGATGAATTTATGACAGAAATGATTGTTCAAGAATTTGACAAAATTTTGGAAGTAGACAATTTTTATTCTGCATCACTTTTCTGTGATTTCTGGTATTTTTTAACACTTTGCACGTCACGCCAATGCTCACAAATAGTGTTAGGAAGTAGACAATTTTTATTCTGCATCACTTTTCTGCGAATTCTGGTATTTTTAACACTTTGCACGTCGCACCGATGCTCATAGTGTTGAAAAATTTGAAAAAATTTCGGAAGTAGCAAAATTTTTATTCTGCATAAATCAGTAATTACGAGGAGAACGCATTCGTGTGACACCGTTTCCCTTCGAATCTAATTTAAAAAAAAACAATCGTCCATTAGAATAACAAAAGGGCATCGCCCACGTCGAAGCGAAGGACGACAGCGCTGACACGGTCCGTGGCCAGAGGAAAACAATGTCCGGAGAAGAAAAGGTTCTTAATCCGGCAAATATTTACAGTCCGGAGGTCCTTGAAAAATTTTCTGAAACGAGAACCGGCAACAATGGAGAGGAATAAGGGATAAAGGGCGTCGCGCGTCCTAATCAGCATAACGTCGTGAGATCGAGGAATGCCTAAAGACAAAGGGATCGCTGACGACGAAAAACCCGGGAAGGGACCGTCTCGACACCGAGGGTATAATTAAAGCGACGTTAATTAATTGTTAGCACAACAATGCATCCGTGTCGGAGGCAGAGACGCGGAGGTGGAGGAGAAGGGTGTGTAGCAGAGGGTAGTCGGGCCCCGGAGCCTTCATAAATTTACATGTCTTTCGTCGCGAGAATCATTTTTTACAGCCGTTAGGAGAGTGTCGGCGGCTTGTGGTGGTGTGCGTGCAGAAGAGACGCTGCGGACCTACAGCAAAGCATGAGCTATATTACGAGTCCCCATGGTGTTGCTCATAATAACCATCGATGTCTCTCCGTGGGCATGGAAGGCAGCCTCGAGGTTCGATCTTGTTATCCGTCTACGGTCGCGATCGAAATACTTTAATTCGATCAATTTTGCAGCTCGATAATTATGGTCTTTTTATGTCCACGAGCGGCGAGTCCCGCGCACCACCACTGTTATTAACAAGAATTTATCAAATTTTTCAGTCGCCGGTAGAACCTGTCGGAAAATGTTTTATCAGATCTCATACTTCGCGCACCGCTTAATTTCTTCCGATCGTTCATTATACCGATTTTTCTTCGGCTTTTTTTTTTGTTAGTCTTGTCGGTAATTTTCTTTAAGAATTTCAAGTTTTGTAGAATTTTATAGCGACGCTTATTGAGGTACTGCACCTATTGTTACGTGTCGTATCTGCGATTTATTTTCAGCGATCGAATTTTTAGCCACTGCTCATTCTTTCGGTTGTTACTATTTTTCTCTCTTCGGCTTTTTTTAGGCTTGTCGGTAATTTTCTTTAAGAATTTCAAGTTTTGTAGAATTTTATAGCGACGCTTATTAAGGTACTGCACCTATTGTTACGTGTCGTATCTGCGATTTATTTTCAGCGATTGAATTTTTAGCCCCACTGCTCATTCTTTCGGTTGTTACTATTTTCGTGAACGGCGACGTCGTTCGCTCGAACTTCGAAAAATTTCGCCAGTCGTATTAAAAGAGATGCGCGATCGGTAACGCGAGACCGAGACGTGGGTGGTTCGTTGCACGAGAACCGATAGGTAGTTATTTTTAATGTCGCCCCCGAGCGTGCCACGAAAAAATGAACGCGGTTATAATCGATACAGGTGCTACCGAAATTAATTCGGTGCTGTTCGATCGCGCTGGATAAACGCCGCAGGATAAACTCGAGAAAATATTTTCTATTCTTAATTTTCAAAATGCTGTTGGAATTTATTTAAGAAACAAAAATATGACAAAAATAATCTACTATTATTTAGTATATTCTATCGCTTTACTTTCGAATGATACATTGTATCTATGCCGTCCGCGTCATGGGACCCTCTCAATTATTTCTTAGATCGTAGAGTTGTGCCTCGCGACGTGTCTTCAGTTGTATTAAATAGAATAAATTCTATTTTATATTTTCTATTCTGAGTTTGGTTTCTTGTACCTATATTCCTTCGGTTAATAATCATTTTGTTTATACACACAAAATTCTAGTCGCTGTTGGAATTTATTTAAGAAACAAATATGACAAAAATAATCTACTATTATTTAGTATATTCTATTGCTTTATATTCGAGAACTTTCAAATGATACATTGTATCTATGCCGTCCGCGTCATGGGACCCTCGACTCTCAATTCTTTCTTAGATCGTAGAGACGTGCCTCGCAACGTGTCTTCAGTTGTATTAAATAGAATAAATGCTGTTGGAATTTATTTAAGAAACAAAAATATGACAAAAATAATCTACTATTATTTAGTATATTCTATCGCTTTACTTTCGAGAATTTTCGAATGATACATTATATCTATGCCATCCGCGACATGGGACCCTCGACTCTCAATTCTTTCTTAGATCGTAGAGATGTGCCTCGCAACGTGTCTTCAATTCTATTGAATAGAACAAATTCTATTTTATATTTTCTATTCAGAGTTTGGTTTCTTGTACCTATATTCCTTCGGTTAATAAACATTATGTTTATACACACATAACAAAAACACAACAATTCTAGATATATTAATCGGTAGAAACATATTCCTAAACCGGTGAGATATGAAAACGAACTGGGAGAGGAAATTCGCGCAGAAGCCGAGCGTTAGCATGAAAATTTATTCGTCTGTCGGGCGATTATGACAGGCGCAGTTTCGCGGCAATCAAATCGGAGCGTGTAGATGATGTATCGTAATCGCCTGACAATTAGTGTTCGGCCGAGCCAAGAATTCGCTTGAATAATTTTTAGATCGGCCGGGCTATTATCGCAGAAGGATCTTGAGGATGATTGGCGACCTGTTTGACGGTACAGAGCGTCATAGTCCAGTTGGTGAATTTCACACTTGCACGATATGGGCATTAGTGTTTGCACTGGCTGCTCCGGGCTTCGTTATATACTATATGTACGTTTCCACGCACACTCGAATAGCTGCTCACTGTCACTCGTGCATTTCTGTTCCAGGGCATAAGGGAGCGGAAGGAGCGTAGATGAGTTCTGCTGTCTGCGTCCTCGGTAAGTCGTGAACAGTGAATATAAAGAGCGTATAAAATGTCTCTCTCGGCTCAGAGCTCGGTGGAACTTATACGTGTATATTATTGCAACGTACGCGGAATCCGAACTTCTATTTAACTAACGAGCCAATGACGTTATAAATGTTCCAAGGTAATATTAGATTTCTCTCCAAGTAATAGCGAGAGCGTTTCTTCAACGTTCTTTCGGCCCGGCGATTTTTGGCGTCCGCTCAAAATTTTGCCCGACGATTTTTGATTTTGCGAAATGTTCGTTTTCAACCGTGAACAAAGATTTCATGAAGAATTATTTATTTTATATTCTTGGCAGAATATTCGATTCTCTAAATCGTTGCCAATCACTTGCTCTTTCATATAATTCAAAATATGGGTACGATAATTTTCTCAAAATTTGCAAAGCGTATGAAAATTTAAAATTCTTTATCCTCATCTTCATTTCACGAACTGAATCTGTCCATCGGTGTCAAATTGATATAGTCAATTCACATTTTTTTTTTAATTCAAATTGAAGAGTTAACATCTAAGGTTTTTCGAGTTTCGCAATTAAAAAAATAAAAGTCACGAATTTATCTAGAAATAACAGGACAGTATAACTTATTTCGGTGAAACTGTGTCAAATTGACACAAGGGACAAAAAGAGGGTTAAAAATTCTGTGCTTTATATTTAAAAAATCGATTGCGTAAGATTTAAAACAAACCGTTCAAATTTTCGCGCCACTCGACTTTCTACATCCCCACCACTTCCGTTACGCATTTTCGTGTTGCGATTTCCGTGATGCCAATAATATTCTTACACCTCGCCAATAGAAGTTTCACTTTAAAAAAAAAGAAGAACACCGTCTCAAAAAAATAGATTGTCATTTTTATAAAAAAACTGTAATCTGCACGTTTAAGAAAAAACAAGTAGGGAAAAAGAACTGATATACCCTCATCTTTGTTTGTATAGGTTTATTGTTCTGGATATTTTCTTTTGTTCCTAAAGTTGCAATAAAATCTCTTATGAGATTTCCTCAATAAAAACTTCTTTTCTCTCTGTAATATAATTAATTATATTGACTTGAATTAATGTAAACGTGAGCGTCGGTAAAATCCTATCGCTGCAGCATTTTCAAATTTTCTCGTGACGAATGCGAAGTTGTCATAAATAATAATTAAACAAAAAAATTAATTATTTCAAAAACGACATTTTTAAAATGGACTAAACAGTATCAAATAATTTGAAAATAAATAATACTTGTAAGATTTAAAACGAACCGTTCAAATTTTCGCGCCACTCGACTTTCGACATCCCCGCCACTTCCGTTACGCATTTTCGTGTCGCGGTTTCCGTGACGCGTGATGTTCACTTAAAAAAAAAAAAAAAAAAAGAACACCGTCTCAAAAAATAGAAGGCAAGCTGGTGGCCGGAACAAACGCAGAAAATCCGCGGTTCTAATCGCGGCGATTATCGGAATCATCGTTCGGCGATGGGTACGTGCGCATCATTTATGATTTATGTGCAAAACGGACGAAACGAATCAATACGCCGAGAGGCCGGTGCAGACGGCGGCCGGCGCGGCGGCGGCGGCGGTCCGCATCGAAAGAAATTCTCGATCGGATCGATTCGTACGAGATGCGAGATGGGCACGGGACGGGACGGGACGGGTCGGGTTCGGTCGCTCTGGACCGGAAAAATAGAGAAACGGGAAACGAAAGCGGCAGAGAAGTAAAATGGAGGAGCGAAGAAGCCGAGAGACAGAGAACCTGAGAGAAACGAGAATACGAAAGAGACGAAGAAGAAGAAGAAGAAGCGCGAAGAATGAAGGAGACGCGCCCCGTTGCCGGACTACCTCTTCTTCCCCATAAATACGGATTTAGTCGCGCGGTTTACGACCGAAAACGTGTCGAGCTTCGCGAGCTGGGCCGTGCCTAAATTATTAAAGTCGTAAACGATCGAAATCGTCGTTAAGCGCCGCGCGAAGAAACCCATTGGGGCCCTGCCTCCGCGCGTCTCCTCGACAAGGATCATTTTTCTCGGGGTTTCATTGTTGGGCTACGGTCAACCAGCCCCCTCCCCCCCCCCCCCCCCCCCGATACACACACCTCCGGAGCTTTTGTCGTGCAGGACAATAAACGGGCTTACTTGTCGTACACGCGCGTTTTCTAAGACGGATCCTGCCTCCACGCCTGGACCAGACATAGATCAAGCCGGAAGGTTATTGGCACCGGTAATCTGGAATGGCACGCGTAATAGTACTCTCCTCGATGAATTGTTAACGCGACGTTCGCGCCACGGTGAAATATTCCGCGCGCAGAGAGTTTACTTACCCTACGATTTATCGCGCTCTCCGACTTTTTACCAGATTCCGTCTTAGCCGGCAGTTAAACCTAAACCGGATTCGTTTCACCCATTCTCGGTCCTGAATTATGTCGTTCCTTTGTTTTTCCTGTTAGCCGATGATTTAAGGCGCCTTTGTGCCGGTCGACGCGGATCCACGTGAATTTTCGTAATAATAAGTGTATGCTTTAAACAGAGTTAAAAGTGACCGCGAAAAATCCCACCGGCATATACTATACCTATATTTTGGTTTCAATTCAAAGATATAAAATTTATTAATTTTAAAAAGCAATTTTAATTAGTAAAAGCAAAAGTTTATTGAATACCAGCTGGTTTCAGTAGCATTTTATCAGTTCAATTTACCGATTCTTTAGCAAATTGGGGCATTTGTCCTGACCACGTGGAATATCTCGAAAACTACATCTCAAGTTTCAAATAAAATTGTCTTTCCCTAATGAAGTAAATATTATACAAAATAATCGATGGAGAAAAAAACGTTTCAAATCTATTCGCTCAAAGTCGTAGATTTTGGAATCTGTAATAAAAAATGAATGTTTTCATTTACAAAAATAAAGTTGACCTTGGAATGACCATGAACACATGATGATAATTTAAAATGGATATACATCAGCCCCTCCTTGACTGAAACTTTTTATTTTCAAATTATTTTTTTCCCTAGAATTTAGTTTTCGAGATATTCCAGGTGATCAGGTTTCACATAAAATAATTGTCTTTCCCTAATGAAGTAAATATTATACAAAATAATCGATGGAGATAAAAACGTTTCAAATCTATTCGCTTTAAGTCGTAGATTTGGAATCTGTGATAAAAAATAAATGTTTTCATTTGCAAAAATAAAGTTGACCTTGGAATGACCTTGAACACATGAAAATTTAAAATGGATACGCATCAGCCCCTCCTTGACTGAAACTTTTTATTTGAAATAATTTTTTTCTCTGGAATTTAATTTTCGAGATATTCCAGGTGGTAGGGATAAATGCCCCACCCTGTATACGATGTATAATGTTTTTATTGATGGCGATTATTGTACAAGAGGAATAAAGGAAATCCTTGTAAATATTCTGCTGTTAACAATCAGCCTGTCCGGTTAACCGTACACAACATTCTTCGATCTTCTATAATATCGATCAAATTCTTTCTCGAAGTTCTTTTAAAATGTTTAGTTTCGATAGCATGGTTGAAAATCGATCTTATATTTTCTGGAACAAGCTGAATAAACCGGGGAATACACCGTCATTATGTTCTTAAGCAAATCCAATGCGCTTTAATTCATTCCGTGCGTTCGCTTGAAACGCTTTAATTGCGCTACGATTATCCGCCATTATCGAGTGATTAACGCAGGTTTTGTTTGTTAAAAAGCTGGTTTACGTAACCGGCGTGGGCTCTCGAACGTTGAAGATGAAAACCGACGATGCGATGGTGAAAAAGGAACGCGCGAAGTTTAGAAGGGGCAAGCATAATTATCGCGTAAATAAAGGAGTATCGTAAGGAGTATCGTACGATGTTTTGTAATCAAGATCGGAATAATTGCCGGTACCTTAAACACGAGAATTAAAAAATTATTTAACGATGAGCTCGAACTGAATTAATATTCCACTTGGTTCATTGAATATTTTACAACAATTAATTTCTTCGGATTTTAGCTTGCACGAACAAATTTCGACCGACCTCGGATTTGTTAAAACAATTGTACGAAAATTTCCATTGTGTTGAATGTTAATATTAAATTAATTTACTTTATTTTTATTAATTCTATTAATTTCATTATTCATCGGTTGAATCTCAGGCGCAATACGAATAAGTGTCTCTACCAAAATCTTAATTATTTAATTGTCCCATTAAACTTTTAAAAAGTCTGTATAAGTGAAGCGATTTAACATTTTTTTGTACCTTTATTTTCTCAGAGACGGTAATGACGTAATTATCGTCTTTTAGAAATAAGATCATAAGTACATATCATTTACTGAACAAAAAAGAGTTTATTACATCCCGAAAATGATTTACTGTAATTAAGTCGAATGAACGCGATTTTAAGACATGGATATTATAATTAGCAACAGCGCTTTTGTAATATCAAACAACGTGGATGCATAAAAGAAGAGAACGATAGTGGAGAGATCGATCAAACACAGGTTCGAGAAACTGCATCTGCTCCATTATGTATATTATATCTTAATCGTTATTAGTACTGAAAATTATCATACAAATTACATTGATCATGTAAATTACGACGAAAGGCGGAAATTGAATTTTTTTTATATCGTCAATCGTGTTGCTAACAAATTAGTTACGGTTCGACGTCTGTCGCGAACGTCAAAGAAATTTGGCATGCTAGCGTACACAGATTACGTGCATTGCGGATTCGCGAATTTTATGAAGGTGTCCCTGTTGGTCCGTGCCTCTGTTTAGTCTGCAAGCGGCGTAATCAAATAAATGCTGCGAGCAAAAGGAAATCATTTTGAATGCTGGCAAAAATAGATCGTTCCAGTTTTAAATAATTTTCCACGTGTAAACTTGTCTTCGACGTTTCGGTAAAAAATAAACTACCTAACCAGGGGTTTCTTGATTTCTAATTTTACAATTATCGCAATAAAATATCATTAGACTATTTGTTCAAATATTACTCATTGTTAACTACGGCGAAGAAAATAAATGACCTTGTTTTCAACGTTTCAGTAACAAATAAACTACCTAACCAGGAGTTTCTTGATTTCTACTTTTACAATTATCGCAATAAAATATCATTAGACTATTTGTTCAAATATTACTCATTGTTAACTACGGCGAAGAAAATAAATGACCTTGTTTTCAACGTTTCAGTAACAAATAAACTACCAATGCAGAGTTTCTTGATTTCTACTTTTACAATCATCGCAATAAAATATCATCGACTAGACTATTTGTTCAAATATTACTCATTGTTAACTACGGTGAAGAAAATCAATGACCTTGTCTTCAACGTTTCAGTAAAAAATAAACTACCAATGCAGAGTTTCTTGATTTCTACTTTTACAATCATCGCAATAAAATATCATCGACTAGACTATTTGTTCAAATATTACTCATTGTTAACTACGGCGAAGAAAATCGAATCGCGTAGCAATGACCTTGTCTTCAACGTTTCAGTAAACAAATGAACTACCAAAACCAGGAGTTTCTTGATTTCTACTTTTACAATTATCGCAATAAAATATCATTTACTAGACTATATACAGGGTGGTCCGTTTAAATAAGAACACCTAAATATCTCTTCAGGTTATTGTGATGCAAAATTATTTGTTACGTAATGTCAATGGACCAAATATTTGGCACGAATATTTTTTTCGGAGTTGTCAAGGTCATCGATGTTTTTTGGTACATAACTACATTTTTTTTTTTTTATTGCATCGTGTAACTGATGGAAAAATATATAACTCTATTGAATTCCCCTTAGGATCACAATTCTTACACCACTCCTCTATATCCGCTTCATTCGTTCATTAACTAACTTCATTAACTAACTTATACATATCTATCTTAACCTACAATATCGATAGAGAGAGACTCGACTATTCATCATAATATCATTGACTAGACTATTTGTCCGATATTACTCGTTGTTAACTACGGCGAAGAAAATCGAATCGCGTAGCAGTGATTGAAACAGAGAGGGTACGGGGGTGAGCATTGTGGACTCGATGTCAGTTGACAAGATTATGGCTTCTTCGCTTCACTCGGATAAAAGGCTGAAGTTTTGAAGCCTGCAAGCTTCAGCACTTTTCTTGTACTTTTTATTCCGGTGGGTCTGCGGATTTTCACATTAGTTGAAATTTGTTAGGGAACTGTTTATAAAATCGTCGCTAATAAATGTTGTAAACACGCTTCGGGTTCCCATCAGAGATTTTTCAACGACGAAAAATATTCATGGAAAACAGTTGTAAATGGGCTGCGGAACGGGTGCTCTCGTTACCGTGGTCCAAAATTAAAAATTCTTAATCCTCATCTTCATTTCACGAACTGAATCTGTCCATCGGTGTCAAATTGATATAGTCAATTCACATTTTTTTTTTCATTCAAATTGAAGAGTTAACATCTAAGGTTTTTCGAGTTTCGCATTAAAAAAAATAAAAGTCACGAATTTACCTAGAAATAACAGGACAGTATAACTTATTTCGGTGAAACTGTGTCAAATTAACACAAGGGGCAAAAAGTGTCGCGATTTCCGTGACGCGAATAATATTCTTACAGCTCGCCAAAAGAAGTTTCGCTTGAAAAAAAAGAACGTCTCAAAAAAATATATTGTCATTTTTTAAAAAAAACTGTAATCTGCGCGTTTAGGAAATCGGCGCGTTTAGCCCAAATCTTATTTGAGATTTCACTATAAATTTGTTAGGGAACTGTTTATAAAATCGTCGCTAATAAATGTTGTAAACACGCTTCGGGTTCCCATCAGAGATTTTTCAACGACGAAAAATATTCATGGAAAACAGTTGTAAATGGGCTGCGGACGGGTGCTCTCGTTACCGTGGTCCAAAAGCGGCGTTACTTTCCCATTCGTTGAATTAGTCATTGATCGATCGTATCGATCCGAACCGCAAAGCAGAAATTTATGGAGTTTCTCGATTAACAGCTGGGGCCGAACGACGGTTCTGTCTCCGGCACGTCTGAGATTAAAACTATTTCTGTGAATGTTGTACAACTACACATGCAACATACTGCCTCTTACATACAACTACACGCATGCATGTCGATATATCCTCCGTGTATGTCTCCTCTACAGTAAAAGATAGGTGGGCACGCACTAGGTGGCTGACTACAAAGAAGTGAAATCGATTTGCAATTTAAATCCATCGGCGTACGTGCCCGCGGGTCATCCGATTACTATACGGCACTGCGCTCTGATCATTTCACTGAACTTGGATAGCTTCGATAACAGCGTGCATCGACCAAGAAGATCCGCGCGAGATCGAGAGTCGGGCAATTCTAAAGATCGCGGATCGTGCGAACCGGCCAACGTTTCCGACCCAACAATTTTCATAGATACCGGTCGCCCCGCTACTACCTATCCTATACCCTAATCGACACACAATTGGCATGGTGCTCCGAAATTTTTTCGATCCATCGACCAACCGATTGCCTAGGATTTTTGCGGAATCTGTAAATCGATCCAGGCCTAAGGAGAAATTATGCGGAGGTTGGAAATCCAATATCCTGCGGATTGATACATTTTTTACCACGTTTTTATTAAATTCATAATTCAGCATTTTATAATTTATATAGTAAAATTTTTGCTAAAATGTATTATATAGATATACAGTATTTGTACAAGCAGTGGATATATGTATAAATATATATTTAATATTATTAACGATTACAGGTGATGTTTACTCTTTGACATATTAACGACGACTGGCAAATCTTTTAAACAAAATACATTCTTCTTTTATCCATTGCACAATTCATGCACACTCATGTCGTAATTCACTTTATACATTTTGTCTCTTACTCATTATGTTTCTTTCTCATTCTCACACGTTCATCCCCTTTGTTTTTATTGAACACATATTTACATCTCATTTGTAAATAAAAACAATTCTCATTTTCTCATTCTCACACAATATTATATATTATAGTATTATATACAGGGTGTTCATTTTAAAACTTTCTAGCCGAATATCTCGGAAAATATGAAATATATTAAAAAAGTGTAAAACACGTGTACAAGGATTTCGAGGGCGAAAGGGGCGGATAAAAAAAGTGCGCGGATAAAGAAAGGTATCCTACGAAAATTATTGGTCTTTTTACGTACAATAAGATCTCATAATAAAAAATATGGGTTTCCATTTGAAAAAACTAAGTTGACCTTCAATTGACCTTGAAAACGCCACCCAAATAAAAAACTGATACTGCCTCCCCCCTTTCCGTATTAAATATTATATTATATATGTATATTATATATATATTATATTAAATGTATAATACGTACACCTTTCTAAAGATCCAACAGTTCTGTACCGACTACAGCCTAAAAGCATGCACGCCTGTAGGCATATTTCAAACAATGAAAAGAGGAGCCCGTCCTTTAAGAGTGCGGGTATCGAGTGCAGCATCCCCTATGCATTTTCAACCCTCTGCTCTTCGTGATTTTCTTCGATATTGTCTTCCCCGGGCGCTCTCGTCCTTTCCCCTTACTAACTCGTTCCCCTCAATGATATTTCCCTATCGATTGATCTTC
>OU744359.1:4551725-4629900 GCA_916610255.1 Lasioglossum lativentre
TGAAAAAGTAATCGTCTTTTTAAGAGTGTTCGAATATTAGTGGAAATCACTGTAGAATCCCCGATGATTATCGAAACTTTTTTATTATTATTATTTATTATTATTTACGGACCGAAGTCCTTTTATACAAATGTTTACACCACACCCAACTAACGCCTGGTTGAAAAAGAAATCGTCTTTTTAAGAGTGTTCGAATATTAGTGAAAATCACTGGAGGATCCTCGATGATTGTCGAAACTTGTTTAAAATACGTGGACGTTACGAATCGTCGAAATTCAGGGAGGCACGGTGTTCTAGCGTTGTTGCTGGTACTACGTACGCGTAAAGCGCGACGTCGAGTCGCCTGCGGGTAATCGGATTTCCCGGCTCTGCCGGACAGCGATGGCAGCGATAATGGAATTACCGTGGGGTCAGCACTTAATTACCTCGATGTATAGTCCGCCGCATGGAACAACAATTCGTTTTCGCCGCAGGAGACATCGCCGCGCGGAGACGTTTCAAGACGTTCGATGCACCGATTCGCGGAACGGAACGCGTGACCCGGTTATGCCGATTCCCTTTCACGACCCGAGACCGGCGACCCGACCCGACCCGATCCGATCCGATCCGCCATGCGACTAGCCACCACCACCACCCGCTGGTTCCGCTAATTTTTCCTCGTTTACTTTCCACCCCCACACTCTTACTCCCGTTGTTTAATTCCGCACTGCGATACCCGGTTCCGAGAAGGAATTCCTATTCCAGAACCCCCGAGTCTCTGCCTCGGCAAACAGCATGTTTAAGTAATTGCGACCGAGTGGACATCGACCGACGCTCTCCGTAATCTGACGATGCGGAAACCCGACGGAAGAAGACGATCTAATCGATCGGTCTTTGGTCGATCCTTTTTCCTACCACGGAAAGCATGATTTATCGGGGAAAATCCTGGACAGAATTTTTCCCTAACCTCTTGCTCGACGTAACGTCGAGTCAGACTCGCGAAGATCAACAGAAATTGTTCAATATCAACATTTGTTAAAAATTTTTCACCGAGACTATTTGCAGTTGAATTAAACGAATCTTTAAGGGGGTGATGTGAGAGCCACTTTTTCTTTTAGGAATTTTTTTTGAAGGACCCTTAAAACAGAAAATCTTGAAATTTTTACCACATATTTATTGACGTTTTAACAGTCTCTCGGAATTTTTTCAAACCAAAATAACAAGTAGGATCGACTTTACACCGTTCGGAAGACACTCATGTGTAAAAAAAAAAGTAGGTTGATGGCGACCATGATTCCCGGAGGTTTCGATCATCTGATATCAAAAAATCAAACGGCATTTTAATTTGTAGACCTGTGGCTATCGTCGGTACCAAAATAATATAAAAATATTGAAAATTGAATTTTTGGCACGGTTTTAAACGTTACGTTCCAAGTTTCGTCATTTTTTTCGTCTTTTTCAGCTTTAAAAAAAAAACTACTGCAGATATCAGACATATTTTGGTACGGGCGGGAACTATAGATGTGCTGACTATACCATAAAAATTTGAGCGAAATCCGTTCAGTAGTTTTTGAGATATCATGGTCAACAATATGAAAAATACAGTTTTGAGAAAAACCCGTTTAATGATTCGAGTACTTGAATGCACTTTTTTCCAGCATAAATTCATGTCTAGCTGATTGATATTTCCCTGGTTATTTATTAATACTTTAATCGTAATGAGGTAAACAGATGCTCCGTTCTACGTTTATCCTTGAAATATCCTTTTACCTGCATATTCTAGGAATGTTATACAAGCAATTTGTGCAAAAAAAAAATTTTTCTATTTTTTGGATCTACCACATGACCCCTTAAATGTCACTAGAACTGAGAACTTCCAATTTATCAAATCTCTGCTTGAAGCATGCTAGCTCGCTGTAACATTGAGTCGGACGCGTGACGATCAACAAAAATTGTTCAATATTAGCATTGTTAAAAAATGTTCACCTCGACTATTTCCAGTTGAATTAAACGAATCTTTAAACGTCACTGGAACCGAGAACTTCAAATTTACCAGATCTCTGCTTGAAGCATATAAAAATTTGCTTTTCCTGATATAATTCCATCAAATTTCAGAAATCAACGCGATCGTGTGGACCGTGTAAGGCAACTGCATTTTTCTAGTGGATCGTGACGTGCAAAGTCAGTTACTATATCGATTACCGCAAATAAGTATAGATGCGAAAACCGCGCCAACCTGAATTCATAATCTCCGTTGCATGTTCTCTTACCTAGATACGTGTTGCCGTTTCGTCCGTATGTAATTCCGTCATTGATCCAATCACATTAATCTCATTGGCAGAGCGATCTGTCGCTGATACAAATTCAGAGCTGTGTGTACCCGCGGTCACTATTTAAAAGCGGTCCTTAATTACCGTCAATTCTAATTAACATTTCGTTTCTTGGAACTGGCACCGGATTCTTTTTTTTTTTTTTTTTCGAAATGTGACAATCTTATCGGACGAAGCGGCCGACTGTATTTTTACGATGGTAATTTTATGCGAAACAACGCTGACTACGATAACTTCGATGTACCAATCCATGTCATTTATCCGAGGACACATTTTTGGACACCTCGGAATTGGTAAACACGTTCGGATGATAAATGGGGGATCAGTCTGATTCGATTGTCGCATTGACATTCGAATTCGACGTCGATAGTGACCTTAGACCATATAAGGAACCTCCCATTTCAATTTAACGCAGTAATTTTGGGACACCCTGTATACTAATAGACCCGGCATAGGTATAGTATGTGTATAGGAAAACCTTAGACCATATACATATACCTATAGACCCGGTGCAGATAAGTCTGCCTTGTTCCGAGATTAAACCGCCTAGCAGACTATGCTTGTGGGCAAAGTGCTATAGTATGTTGAGAAATCGCAGTACCACGAAGGTAAAGCGGCAGAGGGGAAAGGGGAATCGTCGTCACATGTCATTCTGTATTAATATTTACGGAAACTGTAACTGTGTAATATACATACATGTATTTGATTTTATTACTAGTTCATTTTTACTTTACTCTTATTATTTTAAATATGGTTAACTCGTTTTGTCGATTATAATTTGGAAGAAGTTGAATTTTAATGTTAGAGTTGATAATATGAAATCTGTATTTATTTCCTCACAACTTACTTTATTTAAAAAAAGGACAGTAAGAACAATATACATGTATATGTCGAATACATATATTATATATAATATGCGCAACGTAATATAAAACAATATTTATTTACAGGTATACAATACAATTTGATTATTTTGCAGCATTTTTTCGTACCAAATGATGAACTTGTAAAATAGTGAACTTGTGAAATGTACTTGTGCACTCGCTTCGTCTCGTACACTATCCACCATTTTGAATTATCTCTATTATTATCTCTTTATATTATCTCACCAGATAATTTTAGATCTCGGAACATCGCATCGTATGCACATACTATACCTATGCCGGGTCTATAGGTATATACGGTCTAAGATAGTGACTCGATAGTTTTTTATTTGTCGTAAATCGATCATGAATTAATACGTCTTCGATTTTTCGATATTCGATAATGTTGCTCGTCTTACGAACGCACCGGTTTGTTTACGTTCCGTTCCGACGAGATCTGCATCCGGTTAAAAAAAGCAGTGTGATCGAGCGCTGCGCGAATTGTTTTCTAACACAGTTTTAGACGAAACATTGTCTGGTCAATGTAAAACTGCGTGCATCACAAAACAAACTTGCTCGATTCAACAAAAACTCAAAATAGAACAGTTCGATTTTATTTGGGTCTGCTTGAATTCCTCGTTTTCGACGGAACAGGTGCATTCTATACATTTCTAAAGTGAAAATACTTCTTTTGTTGGTTTTACAATATACTCACGGAATAGTTAAGAACGAACGAAAAAGATACGACTGTTTAATCGAATAAATAATTTCTGGGAATAATTTTATGAATTTTCTTCGTAACAAGGAATTTTTAAGACGTTGTGATCATTAGAAACGTGTTAATGTTATTCGATTAGTTTTTACTAGTTACTGGCAAATTTGCAACTTATTCATTTCCAACGTTTCGGTATTGTTTTAGACCATTCTCAAGAAAACAATTGCGTCTGTAAATTAATTATACAATATATTAATACGTTGTAAGTTAACTATATTAAAAATACCAAAATTTAGTTGCTGTATGCATGATGAAACAATTTCAATGAAAGGAGGAAAAAATTTTTTCCTCTTTTCCAATAAGAAAAAGTAAAAACACGTGTGAGACCAAACACTCGGACAAAACTGTGGAAAACATTTGAAGGAGACAACTTCTCATTGATCGATGTATTGACCAATCGATATTTGGCGGTGAATTCGATACGTGACAAGACTCTACATACCAACTTTAACATATTATATACCAGGTGTTATGGTAAATATTTGTATTTTAACATACAAATTGAATTCGACCTGATTAACATAAAATTAAGATTGTATGTGAAAAGGTAATATTTAGTTGTTTCGATAAAGCAGCAAAGAGACGCAGCAAACCACCTTGAATATCTCACTTAGTGTTAGTAATAGAAAAAAACGTTATAGGACAATATTAACCTAACCGTAGGGGCAATATAATGATTAGGAAAAAACTTTTTCAAGGTCATTTTGTTCTAGATATCAAGGTCATCAATGTTTTCGTTAATGGAACTATATATTTCTTTTATCGCGATGTAATAGTAGGGGTGAAGACCTCTTCAATGACATATTATGCAATGACCTTCGTGTGTAATAACTTGCAAATTTGCCAATAACTAGTAAAAACTGATCGAACCCGTGCGCCGATAACATTAACACATTTCTTATAAACAATTTACGATCGACACAAAGATAAATATTTATTGTGATCATTATTTCGAAGCATTGATCGATCGCGAAACGTGTTCGAAGAAATCGCAGGAGGGTCTTCGCCGAGTCGAAGCAACCTAAAACTCGTCCCAGGGAATATTTCGTTCGCACGGTTTCATTTAAATTACCATTCCCCCGACCAAGAGGGGTTCGGCAACGCCTTGCGTATAATAGTCCATTTTCTATAGACTATATCGCTATAGTCTGTTTCAATGTCTCGCCGATAATTGCGACGCGGTAAACTCGAACGAGTTAGCGATTCTTTAAGGGATGGATTTCGAAACCGGTTTCGCATTATGCGCCATTCTCAACCCCGAGGCGCTTTCTCAAAGTTCGGCCGGGTTTTTATTTTCCACGGCAAAGGGGTGGTCAAGGAGAGACGAGCCGATCGATTTCATAGTAGCCGTGTTAATTCTGGTTGACGGTTACTCGCAACATTCTCGAACCGGTCCTAATTTGAATTAACCCCACCCTTTCGGATTCGATGATACGCTCGGACGTCCGAAAATTCTTGGTTCAGATGGATTGAGGTTAGAATAGTATTTAGTTTATTGTTAGTGCTGGAATAGTAGAATAGAATTAACCCTTTGCACTCGAAGCTATTTTAACTGAAAAACGAAAGATTTTTCCATTAGAGAATATTTTCATTCTATACAATTTCTTTTCATTTTTTGCATTTGAAACTGATATAATATCTCATGTAATATGTAAATGTCTAGTAATTTATTAAATACGAACAAAAATAATAATCTGAACATAATTGTAGAATCAGCTCAAGTACATGATTTAAGTAAATTCAATCTTCTCACTGCTATAAGGTCACTTTTATATGTTTTGTGCTTGGTAGATTTAGTGTTAAAAATGGCATAGCAATTTTCAACGGCGCCTCAGAATCGCTATTGTAGTGCTAAGGGTTAACCTAGTAGAGGTGAAAATAGATTATTTGAAAGTGCAAAAAATCCGAATCTTAAGATTATTTTAAATATCAATTACATTTCAAATGATACTTAACCCTTTGCACTAGGAGCAATTTTAACTGAAAAACGACAGATTTTTCCATTCTATACAATTTTATTTAATTTTTTGCATATGAAACTGTCTAGTAGTTTATTAAATACGAACAAAAACATTAATGTGAACAATATTTTTAAGAACGTCATAGCTAGATCGCGGATCTTTATGCAAAATAAAAATTGTCTGCGTCGATTGCAAGGAATAGAAACTAAATAGGATGTTATTTCTTCCCTTAATAATTTTAATAGATGAGAAATCATATATTGCCATCTTCAATTTTCAAAATTTTCCTACAATTTTTAATTTCAGCTACTCAATTTTGCTATAAAGATCCGCAGTCTAGTCATAGCAATTTTCAGTGGTGCTTCACCATCCGAGTGCCAAGGGTTAAAATCCAAAAATTGTACAGTTATAACGTGAATTTGTCTCGATCGAAATTATAATATATAATGAATTTAATGATTTCGGCGCAAGGTTCGATCATTCAAAACCAAACAGCAAATGTGCAATTAATACATCATACTTCTCGACGTTTCGATCATAATGTTGATCATTTTCAAAGAGACATATTTTGCGTCTGAAAAATAAATGCTGTTTGGTTTTGAATGATCGAACCTTGCGCCGAAATCATTAAATTCATTACATAATGTACAGTTATTTTTTAATTATTATTTTTACACGTTCATATAAAACGTGAACACATGCACCAACACTTCTGTTATATTTTCAGTTTCTGCTTTCGATTATGCGAAAAAATGATACCTCGAAACGGATGCCACCATTTCGATGATCGCCAGCACACTCCCGCATCTGGCAGCTAGTTACTAATCAATTCCTGCGCGAACATCAACACTGTGATTACATCGCATACCGACACGTCACAGCGCAAACGGTGCATGTACGCGTGGAATTCAAGTGCGCGCGTACACCTTCCGCTGAAATTCGAAGTCATTTCTAATACAGTAATTGCTTCGAACGAAGAGGGGGGACTGGCATCGGTTCAGATTGCGTTCGTCAGCAAACTGTTTCCGTTCCTAGCCGGATGATTAATCTGCTTCGTTTTCATTTCGCATCCTCATTTTGTAATGCCGCGGAAATTTTCACGCCGCGTGATTCACTCGCGTTCTTCTCGCAGGAAAGTCGATTTTTCTCGCAGCGAGCCAAATTTCACTGACCGGTGTACTCTTGCATGAATACTCAATTCAGAATTGTGGTTGCACGGAATTTTTATTTTGCATAAAAATCCGTGGTGTACTAATTATTAAAGAACTTCGTTCTGAATGTTAAATAGTAAGCATAAATGGGAAAAAGTGTTTGGCAGTAAAATATTAAAAATCAGAATATGGTTGTTAATAGGTATGGCCTGTGTGTGATCTCATTTTTGGCAGAAGCGTTACGGAATGCAGCCAAATTGTCAGAAATAAACTTTTCGAGTCTATCATAATTATTAAGAAATGTGTTGATGCTATCGGCGCACGGGTTTGATCAATTTTTACCAATTAATACCAAATTTGCATATTATTAATTTTCGACGTTTCGGTCTTCTTTTAGACCATTCTCAAGAAAAATTGCATTTGCTGTATGTATGATGAAACAAATTTAATTTTAATAAAAAGAGGAAAAACACTTTTTCCTCTATTTCAATAAGAAAAAGTAGAAACACGTGTGAGTTCCATGTCAGTAGACAAACAACTCCAGAGTTGTTAGATTCCAGATTTGAAAATTAATAATTTGCAAATTAGCTAGTAATTGGTAAAAACAAATTATTAATTTTCGACGTTTCGGTCTTCTTTTAGACCATTCTCAAGAAAAATTGCGTTTGCTATATGTATAATGTATATGAAACAAATTTAATTTTAATAAAAAGAGGAAAAACTGTTTTTCCTCTTTTTCAATAAGAAAAAGTAGAAACACGTGTGAGTTCCATGTCAATAGACAAACAACTCCAGAGTTGTTAGATTCCAGATTTGAAAATTAATAATTTGCAAAATGCTAGTAATTGGTAAAAACTGATCGAACCCGTGCGCCGATAGCATCAACACATTCTTTGTTAATAATCTACGATCGATACAAAGATAAAAATTTACCAAAATAATTACCGAAATTTTTCATTTGGTTTCCATCTCCAAAATTTCTGTATCAAGCGAGTGTATCCAAGAATCGTATCAAGAATCAAAAAAGTTGGATTAAAACCGTTTCAGGAAAAGGTGATTTTCCTCGGCAGCAGACATCCTCGCGTTCCTTCTCGGCGCGCTCATTACCACCCCTTCTAATCCTAGATGGTTGTTGTTGTTCCTTTTTTTTTTTTCTTCTTGACTGCAGTATACGAGGTCTAAGAAACACGACTTCGTCGTAGTCGCGCGGCTGGCTCGGTGGTGTAATTATGCTGCGCAGTGATTGGCGTGGTTCATGGAACAGAGGGTGCAAGCGTGGCTAAGCACGAGGGTAGCGGCAGAGTCTTGGTCGGGGCGCGCGCGCGAGAGAGAGAGAGAGAGAGAATCCGGGGGTGGCCGTGGGGGCGAAGGAGAGGGTTTTTAGCTCGAATTCATTAGAAGTAAAAATCGATAGGCGACGCTCTCGCTGCCTCCGCCGGCAACGTTTCGCTTGGCAAAAAGAATGTGAGAGAGCATTGCCACCCCCTTCCTTTTCTACTATACTCGCAGCTCTCGCCCTGTTGTTCTCCATCTTTCTCTGGAAGCCACCCTCACACTCCTCTCTCGCCACCGCTTCTTCTTCTTCTTCTTCTTCTTTCCCGCAGAATTGTAGCTAACCAGGCTGTGCTTCTGCGAGAGGCGATACGTTCGGTGCTCGAAGAGAAAAAAAAAAAAGGAAAAGAAGAAGAAAAGAAAAATAAGAAAAGCAGCGCGAGCAACGATGGAATTTTACTGTCACGACCGGGGGGTGGGCGTTTATTCCTCTTCTTGCCCTTTTCGGTGAGAGCCATCGCCTTTCGAGCAGGAAATCTGTTTTCTGTGCTGTGCTGTGCTACAAGTTTGATAGGCGGTTCTTGTCTCGCCGAAGGTTAACGGCTCGAACAATTGCATACGCATCACTTCGATATTTTACATCTTCGAATTATCGACACGAGAAGAAACGAGAGGGCACGCCACGCCCCGCGAACAATTTACCATCGAGAGAACCGTCAGCAGAACGTACCAGGAGTTAATTCGACCCCCCGCCCAGATATTTTCGGTCATAACAGCCATGATAATAGGTTTACGTGAAAAATGTATATTACTTTTTTCGTAGAGCTGTTTATCAGCTTCATTTTTCGTTTGAAACTTTTTTCTCTAAAATCAATATTTTCGACAATATTTACGCGAGTAGCAGTACTAGTTTTTTGCGAACATCTCGGTAACTAAACCGCTGGCCCATTTGTTTGAAGCTGCCCCGAGGGTATATTTTCGGTCATAACAGCCAAAATAATAGGTTTACGTGAAAAATGTATATAACTATTTTCGTAGAGCTTTTTATCAGCTTCATTTTTCGTTTGAAACTTTTTTCTCTAAAATCAATACTTTCGACAATATTTACGTGAGTAGCAGTACCAGTTTTTTGCGAATATCTTGTCGCTATACTAAACCGCCGACCCATTTTTTTGAAGCTGCCACGAGGGCATATTTTTGGTCATAACAGCCAAAATAATAGGTTTACGTGAAAAATGTATATAACTATTTTCGTAGAGCTTTTTATCAGCTTCATTTTTCGTTTCAAACTTTTTTCTTTAAAATCTATATTTTCGACAATATTTACGTGAGTAGCAGTACCAGTTTTTTGCGAATATCTTATCGCTACACTAAACCGCCGGCCCATTTGTTTGAAGCTGCCCCGAGGGCATATTTTCGGTCATAACAGCCAAAATAATAGGTTTACGTGAAAGATGCATATAACTTTTTCCGTAGAGCTTTTTATCAGCTTCATTTTTCGTTTGAAACTTTTTTCTCTAAAATCAATATTTTCGACAATATTTACGTGAGTAGCAGTACCAGTGTTTTGCGAATGTAACCGTTCATTTCCGCGAAAAAATTCTTTCCAAAATTCTTTACCAAACGCCCTAACACCCACCACCTCGATCGTTGTCGCTACACTAAACCGCCGGCCGATTTGTTCGAAGCTGCCCCGAGCGTTGTACGCTACAAACATGTGTCACCTGTAACGAACAAATTATTCATCGCTGGCAACACATTTCATATTAATGCTCCGCGTACGATATCGCAACGGGTGTCGGTGCGACTTTCGCGTCGCGCGATCCGCGATTGAAGGCGCACCAGCGATAATATCTTTCGTAACTTCTGGCCGCGGAGACGAGACCCGACAGTTATGCAAAGCACATCAGGCTTAACCTTGCCGTTCGGGAATGCCGATCGATCAGGATCGAACGCGTCAATCTTTGACAGTGTCTCTGTTAAACGATCTTTAGTAGTCGCACACCCCACCTATCGATTCTCTCAGATCCAGCTCTGTTTTTGTTATTGTTTTTCGGAGCCACCCTATAAACACAGTTGACGGGTGTACGAAAAATATAAGAGGAGAGAGAGAGAGAGAGAGAGAGAGAGAGAGGGGGGAGATAGGGGGACGACTGCGGTGAAGAAGTAGCATGAGAAACGCGGAGGAGGAGGGGTGGAAGGGGGCGGCCAAATTAACGGTAACCACTTCGGCTTGGTCATTAGAGAAAAACTTTCTTTCCACTGGCGCCAACCAATCCGACCCCAAGGATCCCAGGACCTGAGAGAATTTTCAATCGAATCGCAATCCTCGAAACGCTTTCGCCCTCATTTTCACGTAACGAGGACGCGTCGACCCGCCGCTTACACCCCATCTAGCAACCCCCTCCGCTTTGAAATCTTCTGCCTGTTGTTTCTTCCCTGAAACACGCCATTCCGATTCTGCTGCGAAAAACAAAAACGCACGCTCCGAAATATCACTCTGAACGTCGCGCGCAAATATAATCTTAATTAAAAAGCTTCTTCGGTAAATAATTATTGACGGAAAATATCAACCCTTAGCACTCCAATGGCGACTCTGAGGCGCCATTGAAAATTGCTATGCCATTTTTAAACATATTGTTAGATTATTATTTTTGTTCGTATTTAAGGGGTTGCAACCCCCTTGAGCTCGGAAAAATAGGTATAAAAATAAACTTTTTTTTTGACGCTGCCATTAAGTATATAAAATGATCTTTATTTTACACATATAGAATATAGTAGTTTTATAAACAATTTGCAATATTAACGATTAAAAAAAAAAGATAAGTAGGACCCTCTTTTGAAAATCCTTGCTGATGGTGTACATGATTTCTCTGTTAGGCATCGTCTAAAAAATGATAAATAAATTTTTTCTTATTTATAAGGGTAATAGCTACAATGTGACTTAGGGAAAAATTAAAAAAAATTTTTTTGTAGAATTGACAGCTGTTTGAACTAAAAAAACTCGAATTTTCATCGAAATTTTGCGTTTAAAAAATTTATAACTTTCGAACATGACACCCAATCACAAAAATCCTACGTCACATTGTAGCTATTACCCTAATAAATAAGAAAAAATTTATTTATTATTTTTTAGACGATGCCTAACAGAGAAGTCATGTACACCATCAGCAAGTATTTTCAAAAGAGGGTCCTACTATATCAGTTTCATATGCAAAAAATGAAAAGAAATTGTATCGAATGAAAATATTCTGAAATGGAAAATCTTTCGTTTTTTTAGTTAAAATAGCTCCGAGTGCAAAGGTTTAAATATCGCATCGAGCTATTAACCAGGAGCAATTAAACGTCCAACGTCCTCGGAGATGGAGAGTCACCACGGTGAAATGAAAAACGTGAGAGAGAGAGAGAGAGAGAGAGAGAAAATAAAAGGAGAAATATAACGTAACCGCGCGATGGAAGTATGAAAAGGTGGAACGGATCACGCCAATGGAAACGGAGAAACTGTTCTTTGCGTAGGATTCCTCGCCGCCTCAATGTCCTTCTTTGATGAATCCACATCGACTCGGAACCGCCGTCTTTCCTTCTCTTAATTACGGTCCCCGGAGAATGGGGCGGCAATGAGGGAAGGACGGTGGCGGCGGCGGCGGCGGCTATTAACGTCCGACGATCGAAGGATAGCGCGCGTTAGAAAGAGCGAAAAGGGGTTAGTTGCGGGGGTGTGTGATGGTGGTGTGTGGTGGTAAAGGACGAAGTGGATCTTAAATGAATAGAGAAAGAAAAACTTGGGTACTTTTATGTATTCTATACTGGACGTGTGCGGTTTCGACGGGGGGTGGTGGGGGTGGGGGTGGGAATCAGTCGCGACTCGTCGACTGGGCGAGAAAGCTGGGAAAAGTAAAAATGGGACGCGGGGGTGGATCTGGTGGCGGGGCTGGTGGAAACGTCGCTCGTTGGCGGGGATAATTAGACGAAGCGAAAAGAGATACGAGAAGACGAACGGAAAGAGAGAGGAGAGGCGACTTCTGGGTAAAGCGGCGCCAGATAAGACTTAATATTTGATCGTGAGCCCACCCTTGCATCGCTCTCCGACTCGACCCGCAACCCCCTCGCTTCTCGATCGATCTCCGCCTCTTACCAAACCCTCTCCCCCACCCACCCCCGCGGCAGCCAACTATCAGGGGCAAATCTGTTGACACTACCGGTCGAAACCTTGTTTCCGATTTCCGTGGGATCGTTCCCGTGAAGATCGACGACGGCGCCCTTGCCGTCCTGACGCCATACGGTTGATTAACGCGCACGTGTCTTCCGCCATTTCCTTGGACTTAATGTGACGACACATTTCGCCGAAGGCTGCGCTTCGATTCTCACATCGTTATGAATAGACTGTGGATTTTTATCCAAAAATTTTGTCCATCCATTGCAAGTCACAGGGAGCTAAATATTTTCGGTAATTATGCTGATGATTGACGACCTCGCCGATTTTGATGACTTTGGAATATGTTGTCAAGGTCACTATTCTGGACAACTTTTCCCTTTACATTACCAGTACAGTGTATTCTCGGAAAAATGGTGACTAAGAAAATAATTTATAATTTCCTCAAACAATGTTCTGTTAAAATTTGGAAACAATGTAAACCTATTTAATTTAAGCCTAATGTAATAATACTGTACTTGCTAAACCACTTGGTTTAAAGCAATAAATAAATAAATGGTGATTGGGAGAGTAATTGGAGTTGAGGTTATATTTTCTGGCTTTGGGTTAGGTGTTTGGGTTTAAGGGGTTAACCCTTAGCACTCGGATGGCGACTCTGGGGCACCACTGAAAATTGCTATGCCATTCTTGAAAGTATTGTATGAGGTATTTAAATTAATTTCATATCCATAAAATGAAAAAAATCATATACAATGGAATTATTCTAGGTTGGAAGAAATGTTTAATTTTCGTGTTAAAATAGCTCCGAGTGCAAAGGGTTAATATAGTGAAAATAATAACTACTCTAAAAGTGTTCTAATCTCTTCACTGTTTTAAATCGCAGCTACTAATTTTTGCCACAAATGCATAAAATCTAGTTATGAAAAACGATTTCACCCCCAACCACGGTACTCGAGCTCCAAGAAGGATAAAAATAATTTTACCGCAGTAACGTTATTTACGTTATGATTTATACCGACGTTGATACACTAAGATTATTCGTTTAATTCGTAGATCACTGCACGGTCCTCCCTCCGAATCGGCAATTAGAAAATTACTTTGGAAATGTTCGACGCTTCTGAAGACCCGCTGGTGTAACTTTAAGGATCGGTCGTCGCCTCGCCTTTGTTCTTTCGTGCCCGTCAGCGGAGTCACGAAATTCGTTATGTGCAATGTAAATGGGCTTCGTGACTCTGAAAGCGTTTGTTTCATTGCGCTCATTTTAATCGGGGACATCGTACTTCATAAAACTCCGCGTAACCACGTGAACCGACGCCGTAGGCTTACGGGTTCCATTGATTTATTAAAAAAAAAGGATCGTAATTCTATCCAACAGTCGCGTATCAGGAAAGATTTACTGGATCTAGCTAATCGTAATACCGAGGTGGAATTACAATCGCAGAACGGTCACTTAATATTTTTCCCGCGAGACTTTAACGACTTTAATAATTCATTGTAATCCATTGGCATTTTAATTCTGACAATTAAATTAACTGATTACAGACTAGTTTATTAGATTCTGTTGGAGGGTATGATAAGAGTCGTGTTCCTTTTCTAATAAAAATACAGCCTTGTGAAGTAAGTCCTTTTCAAACAACTTAAACTTTATTAAAAATAGCAATAGAATCTAAATCAGGTATGTCCTTCCTATACTGATCGTCATTTTTCGATACATTATATCAGCAGATTCATCGCCGCAACAATTCTTGGATCCTGAGGTTTTTTCCCAGAAATGTTTTACTTTAAGGGTGACGTCATCCCATATGTTAGATCCAAAAAATCGAAAAATTTATTTTGCACAAATTGTTTCTATAACATTCCGAGAATATGCAGGTAAAAGGATATTTCGATATTCGAAGTCGTTTCGAAACCTCCGGAATCATGTTCGCAATCAACCTACTTTTTTCACACATGAGTGTCTTCCTAACGGTGTCAAATCCATCCAACTCGTTATTTAGGTTTGAAAAAATTCCGAGAGACTATTCAAATGTCAATAAATGTGTGGTAAAAATTTCAAAATTTTCTGTTCCAAGGGTCCTTCAAAAAAAAATTCCTAAAGTAGCTCTCACGTGGGACGACCCCCTCAACAGATTCTATTATAATCCAACGGGGCAGAAAAATAATATTTTCGCGAAACAGATACCCGCGAGGCAACATTTGCCGCGAAGTACAATTACAGATTTCGTGTGTTCCCGGGTGGCGCACGAATAAGAAAATTGGATTCGAAGTTTGCATTGTAACCTCGCGGAAACACGTTACGAACGAAGCGGGGCCTCGGTTCTCCACGCGAATAGGTGTACGTAGTATCCTGTTGGCGTACACGTAAGATTTCACGAAGTTTTCTCGACGAGGATGGTCCGTGTGGCATGGCGCGGCGGATGCAAAGTAGCCGCGGGGCACCCTCAAAGAAATTCCATGGCGAGGCGGCGAATCGATTAGACGCCGGTCAACTTCGACCCTGTCGAACCGCAGACTCGATATTCCTTATTCCTCCCCCAACCCCTTGTCTCCCTCTCTCTCTCTCTCTCTCTCTCTCTCTCTTTTGGTCTCGGTCTCCTTTTCTCCCGGGACCTCGGTTCGAGCGTATAATTATCAGAGGCACGCGAGCCCAGAGACCCTCCTCGAGAGGGCCTGTGTAAGTTCCGTTCCCTCTCCTGCTCTCTCGCCAGGTTCGCTATTCCGCGGTGCTCTTCTCTTCCTCTCTCCCGGCGCGTCTTTTCCCGCGTCTCCTACTCGCACGCAGGGTCTCCACCGCTAGTACGTTCGTACTAGATCTAGTACGTTTTATAAATTTTTAGTGTTCTAGTACGTTCACCAACAGATCTAGTACTTTGTTGGTGCTTCCGAACAATAATAGGTTCTAAATAATGTTATTGGCGCACTGGTACCGATCCTTTATTACTAATTAAGCAATTTTGCAAATTGTTACATCAACTAATTTTCAACGATTCGGTCTGAAATTTAGACCATCTTCAAGAATAACTTTGTGCAATTGCGTCTGTGAACAATTTTTATTATCAATTAATTATCATCTAAAGATCATCTTAAAATCATCTTAAAATCATAAAAAGAATAACAATAACATTATTTAGATTTATTCAACATTGTCGATCGAAATAAAGGAAACCGTTAATAATGGGTCCGTTCCGTTTCACGCATTAAATAGTACTAATTTTATCTTAAAGTAGATGTTAACAAAAACTAAGAAGAGAAAATGAAAAAAAAAAACAGAAAAGGTAGATAAAACAGAAAATTCTGCCAAAAATACCAAATAAAGTAAATGTCTATATAGAACCTTGCTGGACTTGTTTCCTCTTCCATCCTCCTTTGCCCCATCTACTTCACGAACTCTTTTTTCCTGGTAACAGAATAAAATAGAATTTAGCAGTTTTATATTGAATTTATCTGTAATATTAAGGTACATAGACATATACGCGGTATGTATAGTATATACAATGCCACTAATTAGAATGAAACGTAAGGAATTCAAAATCTAGTAGTTTTTATTCAAATCTAGTACCTTTTTCTTGTATCTTCTAGTAGGAAATATTTTTGCTCGGTGGAGACCCTGCTCGCGCGCAGTTCATGCCTTTCGTTCGCTTAATACTAGGAAGAAACCTAGACTTACCGCGGGCTTTGGCTAGGTTACCCTACCAGGGGCTCGACCCCGTGCTGGAGGAGCCACGGCGCCCCATTACCATACGATTTTCATGTTAGCGCCTCCGGGGCCCGAAAGCTGCACGACCGCGCATTATACTTAACTTAACCCGAGCCGCAACTCCTCTCTCTCCCTGTACACACGTGAGGGGATTCGGGACGTGTACACGTTTCCTTGCGAGAGCGCGTACCCGTGCCCGAGACCCGTGCGCGCACTGCTGCGCGCCTCTTTCGCCACTCCGGGCGACGTCCGCGTAGGTGTAGGTGTGGCAGGACCATGGAATCCCGGCGTAGATAATTGTACAATGCTGTAAACGGTTTACTTCTGCTCAATGGCGTAGCCACGAGGGGCTCGTCGCACTGCCGTATCGGACTTTTATCTCGACGCCAGGGTCCGCGACCCTTACGGTCTCATATTGACCACTTGAGAATTTTATAGAACCTCTTTTCTATTAAATGAAAATATGATTAAAAAACGGACTGAAAAGTGTGAAATAATTTTTCCACTGCCCCGTACAGGTTTCACCTAACCCCGCGACCCTTACGGTCACGTATTAACCACTTGAGAATTTTATAGAACCTCTTTTCCATTAAATGAAAATAATTGAAATAAAAATATGTGCAAAAAAACGGACTGAAAAGTGTGAAATAATTTTTCCACTGCCCCGTACAGGTTTCACCTAACCCCGCGACCCTTACGGTCACATATTAACCACTTGAGAATTTTATAGAACCTCTTTTCTATTAAATGAAAATAATTGAAATAAAAATATGTGCAAAAAAACGGACTGAAAAGTGTGAAATAATTTTTCCTAGCCCCGTACAGGTTCCTCCTAACCCCGCGACCCTTACGGTCACGTATTAACCACTTGAGAATTTTATAGAACCTCTTTTCTATTAAATTAAAATAATTGAAATAAAAATATGGTTAAAAAACGGACCGAAAAGTGTGAAATAATTTTTCCTAGCCCCGTACAGGTTCTTCCTAAATCCGCGACCCTTACGGTCACATATTAACCACTTGAGAATTTTATAGAACCTCTTTTCTATTAAATGAAAATAATTGAAATAAAAATATGTTTAGAAAACGGACTGAAAAGTGTGAAATAATTTTTCCTAGCCCCGTACTGGTTCCTCCTAACCCCGTACAGATTCCTAACCCCATGCAGATGATCCTGAAAATTTGTGAATTTTTAATACCTACGAAAATACTTGTAAGATTTAAAACGCAAAACGTGGTTCGAAAGATAAGGAGTGTAGAGAGTAGCTGCCGTTGAGAAAACTCACACACCAGTTCATGTCATTTGTAATGCAATAAAATTGTTGGTGACTTAGGTGAACAATTCATTTTAAATCTTACAAGTATTTTCATAGCTATTAAAAATTCACAATCACCAATTTTCAGGACTATCTGTTCGGGGGTTAGGAATCTGTATGGGGTTAGGAACCTGTACAGGGCAGTGGAAATTTATTTTATACTTTTTAGTCCATTTTAAAAACGTGGTATTTTTAAAAAATTTATTTTTATTTAAATAATTATTTTCAAAACATTTTGACATTTTGGAACACAAGACATTTTGAAAAAGGAAAATGTCGCTTCAAACGACCCAAGGAACCTCCCATTTCAATTTAACGAAGTAGTTTTGGGACACCCTGTATAGCTTTATTGTTCCCTTAAGGGTTACAATTCATCGGCCTCCTTATCCTAACCTTAATACTAACTTAACCTAACTTACGTTACCCCATCTACTTAACTTAACTCCGACTAAAACTAAAAATTTAACAACTAAAAAACTAAGAAACCGTCCATTTCAGGGAGTTGAAGGAATTTTGGGTAACCCTGTATAGGTTGAAAATAGTAAGACTGTATTTTTAAATTCCTCTAATGTTTTTACAGTTTTAAATTACACCTACTAATTTTCGTCATAAAATCTGTCTGTCCGACAAACAGTATATTATATCACTGATACAATAAAATTAATAGCTCCTATAATTGATGAAATTCCAGCAATATGAAGGGAAAAAATTGTAAAATCTACAGAGTTAGATGAGTGGAATATAATTGAAGATAAAGGAGGGTTCATCCTGTTCCTGATCCAGTAGATAGAATTCTTCTTATTAAAAGTATAAATAATGAGGGGGTTAATAATCAGAATCTTATATTATTTATACGAATGCTATATCAGGGGCACCAATTATTAAAGGGACCAATCAATTTCCAAATCCACCAATTATAAATGGTATAACTATAAAGAAAATTATAATAAATGCGTGTGATGTAATAATTGTATTATAAATTTGGTCATTATTAATTCATATTCCAGGGGCTCACACAATATACGTGATAATTTAATCTCCCAATGTTTATATCAAAAACAGTTTGCAGAACTGAATGTATACATTGTGGCGTAAATTCTGTTTCTCGTTGCCGCCCCTGGGCTCCGCTGGGCCCCGTTGCATTCACGCAAATGCGACTACGCGTGATTACGTGTGACCGCTGGGAGGCACTTGCAACAATCGCGGAGATGCACTGACAGGCAGCTTTATTTGCCTAATTACCGGACTTAACCAGGGAAAATGGTAGTGAATAATACCTCGCGATGGCCGGGTTAACTACGCACGGTTAGAGTGCGCGCTGGGCGTGTTTCTTTGCGTATGTATGTATAGTATAGTGTGTGGTACACACGTGTGTTGTACGTGCACGCGAATAATGTATGCGATGCATATTAAACCGGGAAAGAAGATTAGAGGTTTTCTAACGGGTATCCCCGGTGTTCTTTCCTGTGTATCGCGGTAACTTTAGTTATCTCTATTAATTTTTTATTCGGCGGGGCAACGGTATATATCGGTATAGTTATACACGTGGAAACGTTTCCGGTAGATTTGCTCACGTGTGTTGTGTATCGAAGTCCCGTGTATTATTCCTTCGATCCCTCGCGAGAACGCAAAACCGACGCGGCGCGACGTAAAAGGGTAGCAAACCGATGGGGGGGAATTCCGTGTTTAGAATCCGTAAAGCACCGAAGCGTACGCTTGCATGGTGCAAAACTGTAAACGGCGATCGTAAGAGCATACAGAGCTGTCATTACTAGATAATTATTTCTCCATAAAGTAGAAATAACAGTGGCGCGGTCGAGGGTTCGACCGTTAACCTTCAATTAAAAAATTTAAAGTTTACACGTCGCGCAATTTCCCCGCCGCCGCCGCCGCCGCCGGCGAATAGATTCGTACCGCTCCTTAGGGATCGCGAATTATTATTATACGATCCCGGGGGGTGGCTCTCGGAAATTCCCTAGAAAAATATTCACTCGGCGAAAGCGGAAAGTCATTTTACAACCTGACATACATACTGTTCGACTATAGGTGGGAGAAAATTTCAAGGGTTCTCCGTGAAAATATAAGTCGAAAATGAAGAATAAAAAAATTGCGATTTCGAGTTGGTTATTTAGTTATGGGTTGCCGCATTTTTTAGGTGGATTTTTAATTGTTACTGCACTCGGAGCTATTTTTTAATTTAAAAGTTAAACATTTCTTCCGACCTAGATATTCCCTCTTGTTTTTTAAATTTGATGGATATGAAATTGATATAATACCTCATAGAATACTTACATGTTTAGTAATTGATTAGATACTAACATATGTAATAATGTAAACAATATTGGGTTAATAACTAAATAACGAAGCCGGAATCGCAATTTTTTAATATTATATTTAATTGTATAATTAAATATTGTATAATTTAATATTATCATGGAGAACCACCCCTTAAATTTTCTCCCACCCGTTGTCGAACACCATGTATACGCTCGAAGAATTTCTCGGCGAAAATTTATTTTAGTTACTTGCATCGAGGAATGCGTGTATCGCGGTTAGTTTACTGCAATTTTATTTTTCCTCGAGCTTATTCTGCATTCTCTACGCGTTTATTTGTAGTAGGCCGTAGACTAAACAGATTGATTTGATAAGAAAATTTTCTGCATTTTTTCACGTGAACGTTACTATTCAAATTTGTATTCAACACTAAACAGTAGGACGACTTTTTATTTTATAATACGTTACTATTAAAATTTGTATTCAACGCTAAACAGTACGACGACTTTTTATTTTACAATTGTTGAAATCATAAAGATCTTTATACATATTGCAATAAGAACCGCACGCAAAGTTTAAATAAATGAAATCTTGTCATTTTTACAAGGCAACGTGTTACTTTTGCCAGGTACGTTTAGCGTTAATCGAGTCATAATTATTTTTGGACAATTTTTATTTTTCATGCGAAAGTAAGATGAATTATATTTAATATCGTGGCGTACCTTTATTAAATATTTTCAAGCTTGATCTCCCAGGGCTATTAGCGCAGGAAAGGAGATACCACTTAACTTTTGAAAATTTATGGAGATTATGCATAAAAAGATCTGCTATTGATCAGGTTTCGCTTTAATATTCAAAGAAAATTACTGTTACCCGATACAAGGCATTTCTGGTCGGATAGGCTGAAAATGTTCCGGGGTTACACACTATTAATTAGTGTCGTGTCGAGGGGCTGGGAAATAGAGTTCTTCGCAGAGGAAAACAATCGGGAAGAGGGGGTGGGGGCGGTGGTGGTGGGATATCTCGTGTTTAGAATCCGTAAGGCTTCGGCCGTTCGTTTGCACAGCGTAAACGACGATCACGGGGGCAGACCGGCCGGGCCGGCCATTGCCAGACAATTATTTACTCTTCTTTCTGTAGTCTCCTCTCACTGGAGCACGGATACACCGGTGGGTAGGTGCGCTGTCGTTTCCAAGTTGAACATCAACTGCCATGACACCGGTTAAAGTTTAACGAACGCTGCTATGGGCCAGAGGAGGACAACAATTTTATTGGGAGCAGGGCGGTCAACTGCGTCGCGCCGGATCACTATTCCACCTTTTATTTACACGCGAGACTCCCGTCTTATCTGAATATTAAAATCGGCGCGGAAGGGACTAAAATGCGAGAGACTCGGAGAGTCCAATAGATTTTTACGACACGGCTGTGTAGCTGAAATTCTAATTTCGAGTGTTCAAGATCGAATTCTTCTGATCAAAATAGAGCTTGTTAAACAATGTACGATTTTCCTACAGAATATTTTTATTTATAAAAGGAACGAAGTTACAGCCCACCCTGCATACTCCAAGTCAGGCCTCGGAATTATGTGCTCCCCGTGGCGGCCCTACTTCCCGAGCCAGCTCAGGCGCGTATTATAGGAGCTATTCGCATTAAGGTGCATTTGTCAATGCGCTTTGCTTTTTGTCAGTATGGTATCGCCTATTCCACGGCTGTGGAGCTGAAATTCTAATTTCGATTGTTCAAGATCGAATAACATTCTTCTGATCAAAATAGAACTTGTTAAACAATGTCCTACAGAATATTTTTTTCTTTAAAAGGAACGAAGTTACAGCCTACCCTGCATAGTCGAAGTCAGGCCTCGGAATTATGTGCTCCCCGTGGCGGCCCTACTTCCCGAGCCAGCTCAGGCGCGTATCATAGGAGCTATTCGCATTAAGGTGCATTTGTCAATGCCATACCTATTCCACTATGTCGGACGATAATTTCGGACAACAGCTGCAGAAAATAAATTTGGAAAATAAATTTTGAAAAATAGTTTTTAATTGTATTGTCCAAATTGCATTAACATGTGGGATAACTTGATTTTCGCGCACGTTTAGCTGTGCTTGGCAAATTGGTAAGATCTACGAGAAATTTGGACGCGCCTGAGCTGCCTCGAAAAACTAGGGCCGCCACGGGGAGTGGCCGTCCGAGCACATAATTCCGAGGTCTGTTCCAGAACGCGCGGACATGTTCACTGGCGTCGATGAAAAGCGGTGGGCGCGTAACAAAATTGTTGATCGTTCCTCCAGAAAAATTGATTGTTTTTCTGTCGAGGCCCGGATGGCTGGCAGAACGGTGAACGTGTTAAGTCAGGGATCTATCGCGACATCGCCGGCCGGAATTGTGCGAATAAACCGACGTTGAGGTACGCCGATCGGCGTTCCCGATAGATTCTCCGCGCGGTCCTGCTGTAAACCTGGCGTCGTTACCTGTCACCCACGAATCTCCGGGTAACTCGTGCACGTTGTTCCGGCCGTCTCGTGGACGATCGTCGGCCGTTCGGCTCGGAAAGTGTTCCAGAGGTAGCGCGCGCACAATTATTGTCATTGTCACCCACGAGTTTCCATACTCGTCACGGTACTGCCGAGTAAAAGTCGATTTAATGCGGAAACCATGGGGGGGCACGAGGGGGGTCGTTGCGACAGGTCGGGGGACGGTCGTTTGGGATCGAGGAATCAACCAATCGGGTACGTACGACAATTATTACTATCATCGTCCGTGGATCTCCGACCGTTGTGGTCTTTGCGAGCTCGTTGAAAAAATCATTCGTCGTGCAAGCGCGGAACGATCGGTCGTTTCGAAAAAGCGGAATCGCGCGATCGATCGACGGTTATTGCGATCGACGAGCATTCGGGAAGCGAGGCGCGTTCTGCCCACGAGCCGGCGCATCCCGGAACGTCGATCCGGGAATCGATTAACCGTCGCGATTTTTCTTCTTACGCCCCGGGACAAATTGCCTAATAAGTTATCACGGTTCCGTAACTGTCACGCCCGCGAGATCGAAGCCGGTACATATAACACACGCGACAAACCCTTTTCCACAAACACCGGCTCGAATCTCTTTTTGCCTATCGACGATCGTCTTTGGCAGATCGCTTCCTACTGTTAAGGTTGTACTAATGCGCGGCGACCGAAAATTTATTCAGCCCTCGGGGAAAAATGCAAACGGACTTCCAGCATGGGACGCGACTGATGGGTCTGTAAATTAAACCTGAGTTAGCTGATCTTTCTGTCATTGTTCTGTCAATCGATTAGAAGTTAGTAGATTTTTGGGAATTTTGAGATTCTTTACTTTTCTTGCTGGATTTTTGTTGCAATTACAAGCTTCATGCAAAATTTACGAAATTTTTTTTCCTTTAATCGCTTTGATAAGTTGAGAATAACATATACAGAAAAATTAATTTCATCAATAAATTTACAATTTACTCCTTAATTTCAGGCATAATAGTAAATTGACTAGTTAATTATATTGACTGAATATAACCGAAAGGAATACCAGAGGGTTGTTATTTCGTATACTCCAACATAAAATATGAAATCACTAGGAGAGAAAGTATCGGAATGCTATTCGTAAAGTGAGTTCTATAAATTAAACCTGCGTTAGCTGATATTTCTGTCATTGTTCTGTCCATCGATCAAAAATTAGTAGATTTTTGTGACTTTCTAGTTTTACCACGTTTCTTGCTGGATTTTATTTGCAATTACAAGCTTCATGCAAAATTTACGAAATTTTTTTCCCTTTAATCATTTTGATAAGTTGAAAATAACATATAAATTGACTAGTTAATTATATTGACTGAATATAACCGAAAGGAATAGCAGAGGGTTGTTATTTCGTATATTCCAACATAAAATATGAAATCACTAGGAGAGAAAGTATCGGAATGCTATTCGTAAAGTGAGTTCTATAAATTAAACCTGAGTTAGCTGATCTTTGTCATTGTTCTGTCCATCGATCAAAAATTAGTAGATTTTTGTGACTTTCGAGTTTTTCTACTTTTCTTGCTATATTTTATGTCCAATTACTAGACTGCGGAGCTTCGTGCGAAATAAACATTTACTGCGTCAAATGCAAGTCACAGGAACCACATCGATTTTCCTTTATAACATAAAATATGAAATCACCGGGAGAAAAAGTATCGGAAAGCCGTTGGCGAACGATGATGGTCGCGTAAAGTGAGTTTAACAGAAACCGAATGTGTTATTAAAATTGTATAAGAGGATGATCATCCCTTAGGTCGATGTCGAGCAAGGGTTAATCGCACGCGACACCGTTCCAGAGATTTCGCGTGCGTTATGTGGAGAAAATCGGTCGTGCACGGTGTTTTACGGGCTTTTTATTATCTTTTCGGGTCCGATCGATAAAAATAATCGAATATTACGATTCTCGAGGAGGACGTATACAGAAACGTTTCACGGATCATCCTCTCGCCGGGTGATGTTCAATAACACCGAAGACGCGTCGAAGAAAACTATGCCGTCGTAAAAATTTCACATTGCAGAGGGGGGAGAGAGGGAAAGAAAGAGAGAGGGAGGGGGGGGGGGATGGCTGAATTCTTGATCAGCATAAAGTACAGCGGGTATTAAATGCAAAATTGTGTATATGCCACCCGTTGTGCTCTTTTTGTTCGACCGGATGCTGAAAACACTTCGAAGCCCGGGCCCGGGTGATAAAGCTGCGTTCCAACAAGAAATAAAGGAGATCGCGAAGATCTCACTGGCAAATCCGAGATCGTCGATCGATCGTTCGGAACCCCCTGGCAATAATTATTATCGTTGCCACCCACGAGCCGACCTTGCGTCTTTGAGCAAGAAGCACTTCTCGCGGAGAAGAGAAAAAACCAAAAGCGGGGGGAAAAAAGACAGAGAGAAAGAAACGACGCGAAGTCGAGGCATTTACGACAAGGCGCGTTTCCAATAGTGCCTTCTAAGCTTCCACTCTCTTCGTTGCTCCTCGTGAACCGCCGATTCTCTCTTTCTTTCTCCGTCGCGGTACGACGACGGCCCTCCGGTTTTGTGTGGGCGAACGAGCGACTTTATTGGCCGGTCCACAATGCGACATTTGCAGCTTCGTGTCTCGTAGGGTCGCTGGTATAACACGGTCACTTCTCGGGGAGAAAAAATTGCCGTGGATTACGTAGTCCCCGGCAACGAACCCGTTTTTCTCTGAATCGGATTGCTTTCAATAAGCGCCGCGCCGCGCCGCGCCGCGTTGCTGCGCGCCCCTTGCCCTGGCGCAAAAATCGCTTGCAACTAAAACGCGCCCAAGTTATCGCCGTGGCCGAGTTAGCACGGTGGGCCGTTTCCGTAAAGTTGGTGGAATCTGTTCAGAAAGTTTCAGGTCGTCGGATCGGTTAAAACTGGGTCTTTTCGTTGGATAATACCGAAACGAGATAATTCAAGATTTCTGATTTCTGGATCTACTGAATTCATAGATTTCAGATTTCTGGATCTACTGAATTCATAGATTTCGGATTTCTGGATCGACTGAATTCATAGATTTCTGATTTCTGATTTCTGGATCTACTGAATTCGTAGATTTCTGATTTCTGTTTCTTCTGAATTCATAGATTTCTGATTTCTGGTTCTACTCAATTCATAGATTTCTGATTTCTGATTTCTGATTTCTGGGTCTACTGAATTCATATATTTCTGATTTCTGGATCTACTGAATTCATAGATTTCTGATTTCTGGGTCTACTGAATTCATAGATTTTTGAGTTCTGGATCGACTGAATTCATAGATTTCTGATTTATGCACCTACAGAATTCATAGATTTCTGATTTCTGATTTCTGGATCTACTGAATTCATAGATTTCTGATTTCTGGATCTACTGAATTCATAGATTTCTGATTCCTGATTTCTGGGTCTACTGAATTCATAGATTTCTGATTTCTGATTTCTAGGTCTACTGAATTCATATATTTCTGATTTGTAGATCGACTGAATTCATAGATATCTGACTTCTGGATCTACTGAATTCATAGATTTCTGATTTCAGGATCTACTGAATTCATAGATTTCTATCTCATCTAATTTGTTAAATGAACAATCTTTCCAACACAAATAAATTTATCAGACTCCCTGATAAATGCATCTTCAAAATCTCGATAATCGTGAATGAAAAAATGGTTTCAGGATCTACTGAATTCATAGATTTCTGATTTCTGGATCTACTGAATTCATAGATTTCTGATTTCAGGATCCACTGAATTCATAGATTTCTATCTCATCTAATTTGTTAAATGGACAACCTTTCCAACACAAATAAATTTATCAAACTCCCTGATAAATGCATCTCCAAAATCTCGATAATCGTGAATGAAAAAATGATTTCAGGATCTACTGAATTCATAGATTTCTGATTTCTGGGTTTACTGAATTCATAGATGTCTCTCATCTAATTTGTTAAATGAACAACCTTCCCAACACAAATAAATTTATCAGACTCCCTAATAAATGCATCACCAAAATCTCGATAATCGTGAATGAAAAACTGTTCAACCCGTTATACTGTTGGCTCTTATATCCCCAGATTCCTCATTGTGAAAAGTCAGGCGACCCACCGAACCTTGCGCAGTTTCCATCAAACCCGAGGACCCGGCGCAGGTTCGAATCGCGTCGAGTCGATCTCGTGCCATCGAGATTTATTCCGGCACGCGCGATTCGAGCATGAGGCCAGGAGGGATAAAAAAAATAAAACGATGCAAATCAGCGGAGGGCTTACGGCGCGGTATCGGATAAAAAAAATTTAAATTTTGTCGTGCGTCCTCGTCGGCGCATTGCAATAGCACGCGCGCGCGCGCGCGCGCTATGGCACCGGTGGAAAAAGAACATTATTCAAATTCGTCGCGTGTGGAGATTAGAATTAGAATCGTCGATTTTTGGACGCGTGCCTGCGCATCGGTGGCATCCCCCGAACTAAATGAAAAAGGAAAAGAGAGAGAACGAGAGGAGAGGAGAGGACCGTCTGAGAGACGGGCCGGAAAGGAAATATTCAAATTTTTCGACAGGAGACACGAGCCGGAAGTAGCACGCGCTTTTGTGGCTTCCTGATTTATTTGCATTAGGGCGATAGATACACTGAAGCAACGTTCCCGGGATTATAATTGTAGTCGGCGAACGCCGACAAGAGGCTGGAACGTGCGCACAGAATTTATTTCCATCTTTAACGAGAGCCGGAGAACCACTTGAAAACCGCGCGGTGAAATATGCGTTTAATTAGATGGCGTTCGCTGAAACGTGCCTCAACGATTTTTCGTGTAATTTCTGAAGAAAATTCGTAATATCATTTTAGAACATATTTCTGAAATCGCAAGTGTCGCGTCCGGTGGTCCAGCCATTGATAATAATTGATAAAATCAATCGCATATATTTATATACTGTCAGGTTTAATTGAGGAATACACAAGAATTATTTAAATGTAAATCAATGTATATTGCAAGAGTATATAACATGTTAATATCGGCGCAATGCAAACTAGAATGAACAACGAAACATATTATAAACATAATACGACGAACGGCGATCATTCATACTAACGCATCTAAACACGCATATTGATTAATTATAATACAGGATGAATATTCAACACTCCAACACTCCTCCTATCAAATTTAACATATACATATATGTATATGTATGGTAAAGAAAGTGCCTAAGTGCATTTCTTTAAATTAAATTTGCCGCCCACTTACGAACGCGGCAAATGATAAGGAACACAAGATGACATCTACAACACGCGACCAAGCGTATGAGAGAAAATAAAGGAACGATCAAGATTGAGAAAATTGTTTAAGTAAATTCTCTTAGTGTGATTTGGGTAATTGTACCAGGGAATTGACGTGGAGTATAGAATAGATTTTAGTGTCGTTTCTCTTCGTTACAGGTAGGAATAGAATATAGTAATGTACATAATTAGGAGACTCTAGGATCTCTTCGTTACAGAAACTCAGTATCGTTCATTTGACTATGTCATCTCTACGATAGAACTATTGTCATTATATATATAGAGTACTTTCAGACAATTTATTTTGTATCGCAGTTGACCTTGTGTAACCTTGAATGACCTTCATAATAGGCCATTGTATTCGTCTTGAAACTATCAGAATGTAAATAAAAAACCATACAGTTCCATTTTAAAAAACAGAGTTGACCTTCATATCACCTTGACGTCTCCACCTATGAAAAAATTAGTAACATCAGATTACGAGTGCCTCGACACCAAGTAAATTTGTAAATCTGTTGTATACCACATATATGTTGACATATTTCAGACAATTTATTTTCTATTGCAGTTGACCTTGCGTAACCTTGATTGACCTTCGTAATAGGTCATTGTATTCGTCTTGAAACTATCAGAATGTAAATAAAAAACCATACAGTTCCATTTTAAAAAACAGAGTTGACCTTCATATCACCTTGACGTCTCCACCTATGAAAAAATTAGTAACATCAGATTACGAGTGCCTCGACACCAAGTAAATTTGTAAATCTGTTGTATACCACATATATGTTGACATATTTCAGACAATTTATTTTCTATTGCAGTTGACCTTGCGTAACCTTGGATGACTTTCGTAATAGGTCATTGTATTCGTCTTGAAACTATCAGAATGTAAATAAAAAACCATACAGTTCCATTTAAGAAAACAGAGTTGACCTTCATATCACCTTGACGTCTACACCTATAAAAAAATTAATAACATCAGATTACGAGTGCCTCGACACCAAGTAAATTTGTAAATCTGTTGTATACCACATATATGTTGACATATTTCAGACAATTTATTTTCTATTGCAGTTGACCTTGCGTAACCTTGATTGACCTTCATAATAGGTCATTGTATTCGTCTTGAAACTATCAGAATGTAAATAAAAAACCATACAGTTCCATTTAAGAAAACAGAGTTGACCTTCATATCACCTTGACGTCTACACCTATAAAAAAATTAATAACATCAGATTACGAGTGCCTCGAAAAAAGTAAATTTGGACTGATGCATTTTCTTCTATCTTATATATATATATAATTATTATATGTATATACGTGACACAAGGGAAAGGAATACAGCCTAAATTGACGAATCCATCGAAATTCCGTGGACACAATTTCGCAAGATTCTCCCCCGAAAATCGTCCAACCATAAGCGTTGATTCGCGTGCCAGTAACCGAGCGCATGACTCGAATAACCGTTACAAAAGCCCGAGTAAAGCCCGAGATCGAAAATGATTTATACGGTGATAGCCGTTACGCGTATCCGGAGAAATCAAACGCCTCGATGGGGCACACACCTCTTCGCAAAGGGCGCCCTAGGTTTTCATCCGCACCGGGACGACCTTTCCCTATGCAAATTCAGCCCTAGATCCGTGGCAGCACGCGACCCGAGGCTCGCTTGAATTCAAATTCAAATTTTCCCGACGGTAGAGTCTATCCCGGGCGATTTTGCATCGTTAATTTCCATGTAAAAGCGTGCACTTGTTACCCCCCTAACGTACGGTGAAAAAAAAAAAGGAATACCTGACCGGCATTTCTCATTCTTACAAACGAAGCCAACCAATCGTTGCACATAATTCTCAACCCCTCCACCCGAAAATATATTCCGATAAATGTCGTCCGAGTGTCAAGCAGATGGACAGCGATGCAAGGATCTAGAATGCAGCAGCCGCGTGCTGCAGATATCCCCCTTCGAGAACCCAACTCGACAAATCCGCGTTCCCACTTTTACACGATGAGAAGAATTTTCGGTTGGCATCGGCTGGAAATTCTTAGGCGAGTCGAACGCTCTGTTTCATTCGGAATTCCCACACCTATACCTGTGCGCCCTTAATTCCCGGGCATTGTCCCCCAGCTGGTCCAGACAGATACACCCGGAGGTAGCGGATACACGTGGTGTTGTCACTTCAGTTTCAGACCAGGTATGGCGTTAGGGAATGAATGTGCATGGATCACAAGTTCGTAGATCTCTGCGATTCCTTTCGGTGAATAGGCGGTGCCCGGGGATCTGAAAACGAAGGGGCTGCTTCCCTTCTGAGACAATAATAGAAACAGTACTACCACCCCTGGCACGGCTCAAATGCCTTAAAATACATGATACACGACCAGCCTCCGCTCCATTTCTTTTCTTTTTGTTCCCCTATGTGCTTTCTCTCTCTATCTACCTTCGTCGATACAATTAAAGTACGTTGCGGTCTTTAAAGCGACCCCCTCCCCCCCAATGCCCTTGCACCTCAACCCCTTCGGGGCGCTATTCTCGATTTATGTACGCCAAGTGAAAGGGGTGAAAGAAGAAATCTGGGCCAGTGTTCCCGGACTTAGCTACCTGTTTCCTACCCTCGATTCGTTGCCGAGCTGATCGACCAATCGGCCAGCCTCTTTATTCTACCAATCTAACCCGAGAGTCTTTATCACCCTTCGGGATTCATCCGATATGTTCGAACCTCCGAACAGCCTCCGTGTGGATTTTTTGATTTGCGGGAGCCGTTGATCGCTACCCCACGGTGCATAATTTCGTCTGATTGTGGTGAATACATACGTTGCGGCGGAATTGGGCTCTCTCCGCAGTCCGCCGGAAATTCGCGTTTCTTCTTTTTCCTTTATATTCCCCAAGCTCGTCACTTATTAGCGTGTTTGCCTGGAACGGATGAAAAAAACTGCCCGCCGCGATGGCTATATTCGACGCGGCTGGTGAAACCTTCTAGCGAATGTTACACGTTGGTACACGTGCATGAACAATTTTTTAATGTTCGTGTAAAATATTCACTATTTTGAATTTTTACAATAATTCTTATTCTGTTCTATCGATCGTAATCATGTTAAACCTTTGCACTCGGAGCTATTTTCATCCAAAAACGAAAGATTTTTCCATTCTGGAATATTTCCATTCTATAGAATTTTTTTCAGTTTTTGCGTATGAAACTGATGGAATATCTCATGCAATATGTCTCGTAGTTTATTGAATACGAACAAAAATAATAATGTGAACAATATTTTTAGGAATGGCACAGCAATTTTTAGTGGTGCCTCAGAGTCGCCACCCGAGTGCTAAGGGTTAAACGAATAATTTGTGCTTCTACTAAATTTGGGAGAATCCAATCACAGAACAATCAACCTCTAATGTTCTCACACACAAATCTTAATGTACGGAAATTGTTGTTCAAACATTATGACTGCTCATTAATTTACCATAACCACTGTATGGTATATAAGGGAGTGTGCTATTGCGACAGTGGAACACTTGATTCATATTTCCCGCCAAATAATGACTCGTGAAACATAGATCGGTGAGCTCTGATTGGTCTTCACGTTCTACTTCGTTCCTTTGTTTCTTCGTATGTTCTGGCACAGCCTACTCTAGTACTAGCCATGCTGAAGGTAAAAATGGCAACACTGTGAGAGTCCGGTTATATATATAATCTATATCTATATATATATATATATATATATATATATATATATATATATATAATATATATAATATATACAGATATAGATATAAGCGGACTTTCACTGTGTTGCCACATCCTTCAGCATGGCTAGTACCACAGCCTACTCTAGTACTAGCCATACTGAAAGATGTGGCAACACAGTGAGAGTCCGCTTATATCTATATATATTATATATATTATATATATATAGATATAGATTATGTATATAACCGGACTCTCACAGTGTTGCCATTTTTACCTTCAGCATGGCTCGTACTAGAGTAGGCTGTGGTTCTGGTTCTTCCCTAAAATTTGCAAGCCTTCAGTGCACTGCCTATCAACATGATGGATACATGCACTCTTTGAAACTCATCAACAATGAATTTTTAGAATAGTTTAAACAAAGCAAGTAAGTAAAATTAAATAAAAATTATGAAACATACATTAACTTATACAACACTTTACACACGCAAAATTCTCTTGACAATGATCCACAATGGGATCGAGAAACGTTGAGAAATAATTAATTGCAAAATTGCTTAGATCGAACCTGTAGCGCCGACAGCACGAATTATTCATCCAATAATTCTGTTCTCGCAACTTTTCGAAGTTTATCGTCACCTTTCGAAACACGCAATATTCTCGCAGAGGAGTATTGTTATTTTTTCGAGGTCAATTCGTCGAAACTTCTCGTGCCAATATTCGATACGCATTCTGACCGAAATTCTGCTTTGGAATATCAGGTTCGAAAGGGTTGCGGCGCATTCGCTCTCCCAGGCGCGTCTTGGAAGTTTTCGTTCCAGAAGACAGCTCGTGGGAAAACGAGTGAGCGAATCGAAGCACCGCACATTTTTCGCCACATTCCTCCATAATTCATTTTCGCTCTTCACCTCATCCGTCCTTTCGCCATTCTTCCTGGACACGGTCGATTCCGTGTTTATTCATTCGAATTCCAGACAGCTACGCGAGTCTTGACAAGCAACCGCGGGACGCTCGACTCGTCAACAGTGCCCCCTACCCCTCCCCCCTCGGACATCTTGGAAAATCGAATTCTATAAATAAATTACACGAAAATATATTTTACGATCGTTGGAACATCGACGCGGCCACTTTTACCGAGAAATCCGAGTAATTGCTTTCGAATTATTCCCCGAACCTGAAATCAGCAGCAGTTTCGTGTGCTTTTCCTAAAGTAGAACATTACTTCATCTGTTTTACAAACGTTACAGATTACGGATTTTATCAACACCCCCTAGAAAACAAAGCCAAACAGCTTCGTTGTGACGTCACCGCTACACGGCGCGACGTTCACGATTTATACGCAATGTAGTAAGATTCGCTCAAATAATATACATATTTATAAGCAATAACTTTATTTAGTTTATAATAACATAAAAAAATAAAATATCCAATTCTTTCTGACTATTATAAAAAATAATACAAACTATCTGTTTTGTTTATAAAATTATAATATTTATTACGCATAAATATCACGCAACAACAAATTAATAAATCTATATTTCTACTATACAAGGAGTCTTCTTAAGACAAAGTTTAACATAACATTTTAACATAAAATAGAACATGAACATGTAGAACATAAAATCGCGCAACAAAAAATTAATAAATCTATATTTCTACTATACAAGGAGTCTTCTTAAGACAAAGTTTAACATAACATTTTAACATAAAATAGAACATGAAATAATTGAACATGAACATGTAGAACATGAATTTACAGTGCGAAGCTGTACACCGCCAGGTGGTGTTGATGATAGGCCTCTTGTGCATGACGTCACAGGATAATTTTTCGGAGCAGTTTGGCTTTGTTTTCTAGGGGTGTTGATTTTATGCGGCGATAACAAGTTGTTGCAATTTGAGACAGCAGAGGGATTAAAAGAATTTATTTATTCGCAAAAAGATTTTTAAAGAAAGATAGAAAATTTTATGTATGACGTACCACGAGAACTGCCTATAGATTCTTCGAAATTAATGGACCGCGAGATAGGTTATTCGCTAGCACAGGAGAGCCCAATGTTCCATTCCAGTGGCATTCCAATTGTTTACCGACGTGAACAGTCGTTTTGCAATGGTAAATACAGTTTCAGGAAATTGTTCAAAATCTACATTTACTTGTATATCATTTTACTTATCTATACCAAGTGGTCCATTTAAGTAAGGCCACCTAAATATCTCAGGTTAGGGTGATGCAAAAACTATTTCTTATGTGCACGGTGTCAATATCTGGCAATAACATCTTTTCCCCCAAGGTAATTTTTTTCGGAGTTATCAAGGTCATCCGTGTCTTTGGATACATAAATGCATTTTTTTTTTATTGCATCGTGTAGCTGAGTGAAAAATACATTGAGATATGTATATAATAACATGACCTTCGAATGACCTTTGAAAATTAAAGTGAACACTCCGGGAAAGATAACCTTGAGAATACAATAACATTTGCAAATAATTCACCTTGCGATACCATTTATATTGCATTAAACACAACTAGACTGCGGATCTTTATGCAAAATAAAAACTTTCTATTTGAATTGCAACAAACTGAAATAAAAATGTAATTTTTTTCTTAATATGTTTAACAGCTTGAAAATAACATAACAGTATCTTCAAATTCGTCTAATGTTTTTGCTATTTTAAATTAACTTACTCATTTTTGTCATAAATTCATAAAATCCACAGTCATCGCGAATAAAGACTATATTTAGGTGGACCATATATTCGCAAAATTATAAAAATTTTGTCACATGGATCTAGTGTTAAAATAATATTTCACCCGGGAAAGATAACCTTGAGAATATAATAACTTTTGCAAAGAATTCACCTTGCGATACCATTTATATTGCATTAAACACAACTAGACTGCGGATCTTTATGCAAAATAAAAACTTTCTATTTGAATTGCAACAAACTGAAATAAAAATGTAATTTCTTTCTCAATATATTTAACAGTTTGAAAATAACATAACAGTATCTTCAAATTCGTCTAATGATTTTGCTATTTTAAATTAACCTACTAATTTTTGTCATAAATTCATAAAATCCGCAATCATCGCAAATAAAGGATATATTTAGGTAGACCATATATTCACAAAATTATAAAAATTTTGTCACATGGATCTAAAATAATATTTCACCCAGCTTGGCGTGGTTCATACAACAAACAATTCCAAGCGTAACCGTACCCAACGCGATAGATCCAAGGCTCTCGATCGACGGTGGGATTCGCATGATCTCGTGTCGTGGAATATTCAAATAATAATCACGGAGACGTTGTGTCCCGGCGGCTAGACACGGCACAACAGCGAAAGAGTTGTATGTTCTCTATCCGCTTGGCCGTGCACAGATACGAATCTCTAAACACGTTAGATCAGTATCACTTAAACGATTGTAGGATGTGGTATACGGTATCTCGTGGCGTATGGACGTCAGGCGATTTTTCTAGGTGTAGCTTCCTGCCTGACGTCACAATTAGCCTGATTATAATTACGACAGAAAAAGACAGCCTGACGGCGCGTTGCTGCTCGACGAACGAGAGAGCGTGACGACGAGAGAGGAATGCGCGAGAGGGTCAGAGGAGGAGGAGGAGGAGGAGGGGGGGACACGCATTAACGGTGTGGCGAACGGCGGTCGAGCTGACAAGCGAGATAATTAGGTGGAACGAGACAGGACGTGCGCATTAATTAATTAGCCCAATCTAAGTCCACTTCGCTTATTGCGCGCGCCCGTACACGAACTGGACACGACCTCAAAACCTATCCGTGCCGATTTCGAGAGGCACGAAAACGAACGCGCCTCTCCTCGCGCTTCGCATATTTTTCTCCGGGGCCCCCTCTAGCCCCCCTTTTAGCCCTACTATATATGTCCCCCCTCCACACCCTTCGAGTCCCCTGGAACCGACATGCTCTGCCCCGTTCGATGACAGGGGTCTCTAATAATTCGCGCGACGACGTGACGGTGTGCCACGGAATTCGCGGTACCGTGAGCGATTTTGCTTGTCATTAATCAAGCTTAATTTTCGTTCGTTACTTCGAGCCGGATGTCCCGTTTCCCTTTCTTTCGTTCCTTTTCTCGACCCGTTCCGCTCTTTCGCTTTGCCAGCGCCGCGCCGCTTTCCACGGTGTTTCGTTTTCGTTATAATCTCGAAAATTCGGTTTCTGTCTCAGGCAGACATTTAACCCAGACATAGTTCTTTAGCTCAGAAAAAATTCACACGATAATAAAGCATGCGGTTACTGATTTTAGTTGCTTTATACAGGGTGTCCCAAAATTACTTCGTTAAATTGAAATGGGAGGTTCCTTGAGTCATTTGAAGCGATATTTTCCTTAACAAAAATGGCGCCCGCGGCTTTGTTTAGGAGTTATTAACGAAAAACACGGACCAATTAGAGCGCTCGTTGGTACGTTCAGCGCGGTGAGCCGGCAGGCGGTTGGCTGAACGTGCCAACGAGTGTCTAGCTTGCGCTCTGATTGGTCGGTGTTTTTCGTTAATAACTCCTAAACAAAACCGCGGGCGCCATTTTTGTTAAGGAAAATGTCTCTTCAAATGACCCAAGGAACCTCCCATTTAACGAAGTAGTTTTGGGACAGACTGTATAGCTTTATTGTTCCCTTGAGGGTTACAATTATCCTAACCTTAATACTAACTTGACCGAACTTACGTTACCCCATCTACTTAACTTAACTCTGACTAAAACTAAAAATTTAACAACTGAGAAACTAGAAAGAGAGAAATCTATATACATAAGAATTTTTTTGTTTTAATTTAATTATTTAATGTTGCTTCAACATCAATGGTCATTAGCTATATGGTACATTTCCTTACAATAACTTATACATTTTTTTTATCCTTAATATATTGGGCGAGACATATTGGGCAGAACCCTAACATAACGGGTAAGGATCTGGGCAACTTAGCATTGTTCCTTTCATTTTCGTACTTTTTGCATTGTATTATTAGGTGATTAATGTTGATCGGTACTTTACATACAGGGTGAGTCACCTAACGTTTGCACCTCAAAACAAAATTTTGTTTTTTGTCATTTTTTTTAGAGATATCAAGGTCACCTTGACTTTTTTAAATGGAACCACCCTTTTTTAAACACCTACAATGATAGTCCCTTTCATTAGGAATACAGTGACTATAATTATTCCAAGGTCATTCAAGGTCACAGACAGAGTGACAGAGTCCATTTAAAAAAAGTCAAGGTGACCTTGATATCTCTAAAAAAATGACATAAAAACAAAATTTTGTTTTGGCATCGTGTCACCCCCATTGTACCATTCAACCTTACCATCTTTTACGTATCTTTAGAAACAACAGAAATATTTTACAGGGTGACTCATCCTGTATATCGCAGATTGTCTTTTCTGTTTCATTTAACAAAAACGAATGGGTTATTTCCGAGTGCCAAATTCTGACTCTAGAAATTGAAATTTGAATTTGACGGTCTACTGGACTTGGAAACTTCGTAAATCCTTTCAATTTTGCCAAGCACCAGTTTCCTAAAGATTTAATTTGGGTGGTTTTTAAGATCGTTAAGTGCTTCGCGAAAAAATTGTAAAATAACACTTTTCAATGCAATACCCAGTATATTAAGGGCAAAGAATTTCCAATCATCGTAGCCGCGAAGAAAACGTAACAAGGGGAGGGTTAAGTGGTGGAATATTAGTGTGTAGGAACGTTCCCTACCCTGGCCGAGTTTCCGAGCGGTACGCGCGCACGACAAGACAATACACGTGTATCGATTGCATCGTGACTTCGTAATAATTATGAAACGTTTAAACTCGCGTTCGAGCGCGGGCAGCTAATTACGAACACCTCACGAGTGCCGCATTGCAGTGTTAGTTAAGCATCGGCGGCGCGGCGCGCTGCGGGTCAGCAAACAGTTCGAACGAGCTAGCAAACTGGTCTCTCTGGCCGATTTCGAGCTGGTCCTGGCATCGTTCTCCGCAACCGTCGCTCTCTTGCCCTGAAAAATAATTAATTTATGCTAACGAATGAGAAGCGTAACGGCTGGTGCTCTTAAATTCGCGCCATTGAGCGGCCAAGTGTCCGTAAGTCCCTCCACCCGGTCCTCACCTCTTTCTCCCTCTTTTTCTGTATTTCTTTCTTCTCCCCCTCTCCCTTCTGTTCCATACCCCCCTCCCCCTCCTTCCTTGTGTTCCTTCAATTTTCTGTCTCGCTCTATCGGCCTGTCTCCGCCGAACTGTTCGAAACTGGTTCGAGGAGACCGTAGTCTCCCCAAGCCTCCCTCCGGGAACCGAAGAAAAGAGATGCGAACACGGAGTGGATGTCGCTCTCGTCCTCCGCGCGTCCTCTAGGAGAGTATCGTCGCAATTAATTCTATTGGCAGGAATTAAACTGTATTCCTTTCGGGTTTTTGTTACCGAGTCGCTCGAACCGCGCCCAGTTGATTTCCTTCGAGATTTCGTGTACGCTCGGCGAACGGGTTAATGTTGAAACAGTCGGGGGCGTGCGGCGCGCGGGGGTGTAATTGTGGTCGTTTTTAAATTGGACGGTTAAATTGGTTCCAAGAACGACATCGGTCCAGGGAAATTAATTCCTGCTGATACGAACCGTTCTCTCGTTTCTTTCGAATTGATTCTCCCGTCAGTACATCGAGTTTCTTCATATTTCCAGTACTATGATAAACAATCTGTCGATGTATTTACAGGCTGGATATTAAAATTCATAGGTGTCTGCGTTTATCGATGTCCTTTGTACATATTTTCTTAAATTAAATATGAATATTTAATTTAATATGAATTCGTATGCCATAATTATTTTATCGAGCAAAGATATTTTATAACAGTTTTCCTTATTTCGATCGACAATGTTGAATAACGCACTGGTACGTTCATTTGTTACTATTAAGCACTTTTGTAAATTGTTACATCAACCAATTTTCGACGTTTCAAGAAATAATTTTGTTGTAATTGCGAAAATTGGTTGATGTGACAATTTGCAAAAGTGCTTAATAGTAACAAATGATTGAGCCAGTGCGCCAATAGCATTAATTAGATTTAAAGATATTTTATTGTTAGCAACTGTTTTTTAATAATAATTGCATCCAAAGGCGTGGTTTGGTGAAATGCACACTCGTTAGAATATTTTAGTCAATACATTGAGTTTCTTCATATTTCCGGAATATCCAGTACTATGGAATGATAAACAATCTGTCGGTGTATTTACACGCTGCATATTAAAATTCATAGCTCGATGTCTGCTTTGTACATATTTTCTTAAATTAAATATGAAATTTAATTAAATATGAATGTCATCGTATGCCATAATTATTTTATCGAGCAACGATAATTTTATTGTTAGCAACTGATTTTCGATAATAATTGCATCCAAAGGCGTGGTTTGGTGAAACGCTAGAATATTTGAGTAGCAGTAAATCTTTACGAAAGCTCCAATTTTCATAGATTACTTACCAGTTGTCTGGCCTGTCTTACCCACGCTGACTAATTGTAAGATAAATAACAGGAGTCGTTACTGTCTATCACGTTTCCGTTCCCTACCAATTATGCAAAAAACTAAACAAGTAGAATAAGGAAGTGTAATCGTGGCTCGATGCCGACAAAGCTTTGCAAATGCCAAAATGAATATTCTCTCACGCTGCGATAATAACATTCCTGTCAAATATTTACTATTTTGAATTTTTCGAATTCCAATAATTCTTATTCTGTGTTTTATCGTTCGTAATGATGCCCTTTGCACTCGGAGCTATTTTAACTCAAAAACGAAAGATTTTTCCATTCCAGAAAATGTGCATTCTATACAATTTCTTTTCATTTTTTGCATATAAAACTGATATAGTATCCTATGTAATATGTAAATGTCTAGTAATTTATTAAAGACGAACAAAAATAATAATCTGAACAATATGTTTAAATATGGCATAGCAATTTTCAATGGCGCCTCAGAGTCGCCATTCGAGTGCTAAGGGGTTAATTATGATTCGGTCGAACTGCCTCAATTTAAAAAGTTTAAGCTTTTGTAAACAAAAGCTGTAAAGAATTATTTTAACCGAATTATATTTAACCCCTTGCACTACGATTTATTTTACGGTTGCAGTGATTAGAACTTATTTGTCGTTTCTAATTTCTTAGAAAAAAGGAAGTTTGAATGCAATTTATACCTATGCAGTCTCAAATGGTTTCAACAACAAAAAAATATAATTTTGTTTCAATTTAAAGTTTGAAGGAAATTAATAGCATGAATATTTAGTACACTCTCTTCGAAATCTTCGTCACGAGTCCGACTCGGTATTATAGTGCAAGGGATTAACTATGGAAAATTTAAATTTCATTTGCAATTTGCACCCAACGCGGACGTAGAGTTAATCGGGCACGAGCCCCTTTGTAGGTCGAGTGTCACTTGTTCAGAAATCACTGAAGAAAATAAAAGTTTTGAAAGAAGCTAGCATGAATGCAACGGTTCCGGTCCTAGTAACAGTTTCGAATATTTTAAGGGGTTTCCGAGAGAATGAGCGCGCGGTGCATTCATCGTCGCTCTCCCTTGTCGGCCATTTTCGCTTAATCTCTTTTCTCGGGAAAATTAAGTCGAATTCAGGCGCAGCCGTTCGAACATAACTCGGTAACAATGCATCGGTGCGAGGACAGCCCACGTTATACAGTCTCCGCGTCCTTTCTACCCCCTGTGCCTGCACTTTTCACCCTGGTGTGTATGGCCCAATCCTCAGAGAAATCGTCGAAACCACCCTCTCTTACCTGTGCATCCTGCGTCAACGAAACAATATTACCAGTTTCATATTGTTATTCTTCGTCGCTAAAAAATTGCTTGTCAACTTTCGTACATTCAAACATTTCGGAACCTTTAACGTGACTTGTTAAATTATAATTATAATTTAATTATAATTATAAATTGCGGATTTGATTGCTTTCCTCAATAATTTTATTGAATACTCACTTAGGCGAGTAATAATTATTTTTAGCAAGTTATTGAGTTCATGTCTCAGAGAAATCGTCGAAACCACCCTCTCTTACCTGTGCATCCTGCGTCAACGAAACAATATTACCAGTTTCATATTTTTATTCTTCGTCGCTAAACAATTGATTCTCAACTTTTATACATTCAAACGTTTCAGAACCATTAACGTGACTTGTTAAATTATAACTATAATTTAATTATAATTATAACTTGCCGATTTGATTATAATTCATTTGCATTTAGCGTTTATCGTTTACGTTAATTGAACTTAGTATAACGATATACACCTCATACACGGTTTAGGGCATTAAAAAATAAATAAATTATAACTTGCGGATTTGATTATAATTATAACTTGCGGATTTGATCGCTTTCCTCAATAATTTTATTGAATACTCACTCAATTGAGTAATAATTATTTTTAGCGAGTCATTGGGTTCGTGTCGACGAGTAAAAATAACACATTCGTAGACAATGGGAGATAGTAGATAGTAAATATTTGCACCATGAGCACAACATTCCATTACGATCAAAGCAGTTCTTTAATCCCGGCATGAAAGGTCTCCGGTAATTAACATCAGTAAGAAGAAAGGACGCTCTTAATTAAATATAGCGATAGTTATCAAGGTAGCGTGCCGCGCGAGGTAGTAATTCCATCAAGCTGTTGTATAAAGTTAAAGTAAAAACCTCACGAACATCTTCGTGTTGTTTAACCAAAAAAAAATTTTTAAAAAGTTAATGTAGTAATTTCAATCACCTGAATGACCATTAACTTTAGTAGCGATTACAACATTAATAGATAAAGCGAGCCTGTGCGAATAAACTAGTGTAATAAAGACGCATCTTGAAAATCTATTTATAATAATAAATTTATATTTTCAAGATGCGTCTTTATTACACTAGTTTATTCGCACAGGCTCGCTTTATCTATTAATGTTGTAATCGCTACTAAAGTTAATGGTCATTCAGGTGTTTGAAATTACTATATTAACTTTTTAAAAAATTTTTTTTGGTTAAACAACACGAACATCTTCGTGAGGTTTTTACTTTAACTTTATACAAGTATCTAAAATCAATGGAAGGCGATCATTCATTATTATACAAATATTCAATTTTTGAAAGACAGCAACATCAAAGCGAGCCTGAGCGAATAAACTAGTGTAATAAAGACACATCTTGCAAATATAAATTTATTATTCTAAATAAAAGTATCTAAAATCAATGGAAGGAGATCATTCATTATTGTAAAAATATTCAATTTTTGAAAGACAGCAACAACAAAGCGAGTCTGTGCGAATAAACTAGTGTAATAGAGACACATCTTGAAAATATAAATTTATTATTCTAAATAAAAGTATCTAAAATCAATGGAAGGAGATCATTCATTATTGTACAAATATTCAATTTTCGAAATACAGCAACATCAAAGCTAGCCTGTGCGAATAAACTAGTGTAATAAAGACGCATCTTGAAAATATAAATTTATTATTCTAAATAAAAGTATCTAAAATCAATGGAAGGAGATCATTCATTATTGTACACATATTCAATTTTTGAACGACAGCGACATCTTCAATAAAATCAAATAATCATCAATTTGAAAAAAAATACGGGGTAGTAAAAATTCGGAAAAAAAATTCCGCTGTGAAACCGGCAGTTTTAATCGCGAATCCATGCATCCGCGAAATCTCGGACACGAGATCGGACGGAAGATGGAAGATTTCACTGAATCTCGAGTAAGGACGTGGAAAAGAGGGTGCCGCAGATCAAGCAACCGCCTGAAATTGCTTGGACCTCCTCGCGCACGAAATTTTCAACATGAATCCAGGTCGAGGGGGTGACAGTGGTAGGTGGGCGGGGACGATGAGAATTTTATAACGAATAAAATTTTAAACGCCTTATAAAACCCGGCAAGTGTGCAGTAGCAGTTTGTAATATGGCTCGTATATCTGTTGCCCGTGCTCCGACTCGTGTACATAAAGTTTCCCCTCCCCTCCTCCCCACCCCTCCCCTCTCTCCCTTCTTCTTCTTCTTCTTCCTTCGACGCGTTTTTGTCATCCCGCTCTGTCCACCATTCTTTGCATTCTCATACGTCACTTCCCATCCTTAGAATCGTTTAGCGAATCGTTTTTTATCAGATCCTAGAATTACCGATTTCTTACAGTTTTATGGATTCGTTTTATGAATTCCTTTTCGCGTTACTCGCGACCATCGAACCATTAACCATATTAATTCATTGCTTTTCGAATAAAACGGCCGTACAGTTTAAATTCCTTATTGCAAGTTTCTGTTGATTGCGCCGATTTATATGTATATAGTAATGTATTGCAATAAAATATTTTAACCATTAGCACTCGAGTAAGAATTGATGTACCATTATTCAAAATTTCGTTTACGTTATCGAATATGTTGGTATCTAATTTAAAATTAATTTTAGTGAAAATTATTGTAATAAATTTTCACTAAAATTAATTTCAAAAGTACTGAACAGTTAAGTATTGTTTGAGGTGTTACATCAATTTCATATATTCATTAACACTAAACCTACCACTGTCGGTCAAATGACTGGTTTTGTATTTTTCTTTTTACAATCATTGAAATTATAAAGTTACTTACACGGAGATTGATTCGATAAATTTTTTTAACCAAGCAAATATTGAAATAAAAATTACAGAAAATCTAAATAAATAGAGCCTCGTCATTTTTATAATCTATGACGTTTTAATCGCTTTTAGTTCTCGATAGGTTTAGTGTTAAAAATGAAAAGAAAATTACAGAAAATCTAAATAAATAGAGCCTCGTCATTTATATAATCTAAAACATTTTAATCGCTTTTAGTGCTCGGTATGTTTAATGTTAAAAATGAAAAAAAAAATCATACAGAAGCCAATTATTCTAAGTCGAAAGAAATGTGTAATTTTCGAGTTAAAATAGCTTCGAGTGTGCAAAGGGTTAATGCCCAATTTTGATTTGATATGAAAGTGTCCATTTTCGAAAATATTTGCAAATCGAATGTTGCAAACGCGTACGAGACACCCGGTACGTTAGTTGCTGGTAGTTGGCGATAAGATCGAGGGATTCCTCTAACGTTCGCTCCCATTAATCACATTCCCAGAGGCATGTCGAATTACTTAATATCGATCGGCACCGGTCTTGAAAATTAAAATCACATGTTTTTCTGGATCTGTTCTTCTCTGGTTGTTGGCCGGGAGAGGATCGGCCAGCCGTCAAGCAGCATGATATTAAAATAGTAGCCCAAGCATTGTGATACGCATGACGGCGTAAAATGATAACACTTAGAAACGCGGCGTAATCGATCCAGCGTGATTAAGAATAAACGCGAAACACGATAAAGGGACGACACGAATGGGGATCGCGAATAAGTGTGCGAGTGTACCAGAGAGAGAAAGAGAGATCAGAGGAAGCACGGTATAATGGCATAAACCGGTCAACGAGTCAACATTCGCGCGGCCTGCGACGGTGACTGAGAAGTGGGATATAAATCAAAACATTCGGACATTAGAGAAAATTGAAGACTGAAAATTGAAGGAACAAATTTAATGCCCCGTGAACCCGTACTTACTTTTGTTTCGTTTTTGCCCGCGACGACGACGCGACGCGACGCGACGCGACGGTTTAAAAAATTCTGACACGGTACAGAAATACTTCCATTGTAACATTACTTGTGCGTTATTATTTCTTACCACTCTTTTCGAACGCGACAATTGCATGCCAAAAGCAATTTCACATTTTATTGAGCATCGCTGCGCTGCTGCGGCGAAATAATACACGTAACTAGACCGCCGATTTCATGCGATTCATCACACAAAAATAGCTGCAATTTGAATAAATTTCAACTAAATCGTTGCGAAGTTCATTCGACGATCGCTAACATTTTAATTTCTCTTCGTTTCTATGAACAACTGTTCAACAACTATTCCACCAATTTTATGAACATGTCTCTTCTATCGATCGTATTATTGTTAATAATAAATGTTATAATAAATTAAATTATTGAATCACACCAAAAGCAAGTAAGTAGGTTTTATGAACAATATTTACAAACAATTTTTGTTTCTTACTGTTAATCAGTTTAACATTATAAATATGTCTGTTTTTCTCGATCGTATTATTGTTAATAATAAATGTATGATGGTATCGGCGCTACAGTTCGATCATTTAATAATAAGAACTTTCAAAAGCAATTTTGCAACTTAGCAAAAAATCATCGACGTTTCACTGATGATACACGTGTAACACATGTGTATCATAATGTCCATATTAAATTAAAATATTGAATCACACCAAAAGCAAACGTGATACAAAATAAATCTTGAAAAGTTGCAAAATTGCTTTTGCAATTGCTTTTAATCATACATTTAGTTTAACATTATACTTTGAAAATTGTATTACACAATTATTCTTACAGACGCGATGCAAATTAATCTTGAAAAGGATTCAAACCAGAATCGAAACGTCGACGATTGTTTATGTTAATCAGCAAAATTGCTTTTTAAAATTCTTATTATTAAATGGTCGAACCGTAGCGCCGATAACATCTAACATTTATTATTAATTTTATAAACAACGGTTGCGAAGAAATACTTTGAACAACAGTTAATTATTTATGAAATAAAATATCGTGTTCTTCGTCGATGTTTCCATATCGCACGGTTCTTTTATGTAAACATAATTTTTATATGGAAACGTGCAATAATCTTGCATACTTTTTTACGATCGCTGCTTTGTATGCATATCGATATAGCATAGCGAGCACTCCGATTGGCCAACGAGTATTTATTTCTCACCGAAGTGCAGCATCTTCTCGGAATGAGTGTACTGCGTATGTTAATAAACGGTATCTGGATTTAACGCCGCGACTTCGTGCAAATAAGTCCCGTGCTTCTGCGTAAATATTTGCTCGTGATATTCCATGCGATTTACGCATCTATCAGTTCTGTCTGACATTCAATGATCGATTCTGACTCATCCGCCGCAAATCACCATAAAATTACCGTCGAATTATATCGCGCGTTCTAAATTCGACCCATGTTCTAAATTCGACATTCGAAAGTGTGCAATTTTTCTATGGAATCCAATTATCGAACAATGTTTATTGGATTTGTAATAGTTATTGGTTATTACCTTCCGATGGACGTTATACGTCGCAGTCGGTATCTCGTCGATTGTGAAACGAATAACGCATCGATTGTATTTCTCCTTGAATAATAAACTATTATTATGGATTAAAAAATCCAACATTTTATATCGTAATATTGACTTTTTTGTTACTATCATTTAAGAAAAAGTTGCGTGCGATTATATGATTATACAGGGTGTTCATTTGAAAACTTTCCAGCCTAATATCTCGAAAAATATGAAAGTGTAAAACACGTGTCTAAGGATTTTGAGGGGGAAAGAGGGGGATAAAAAGTGCGCGGATAAAAAAAAGTATCCTACGAAAATTATTGGTCTTTTTACGTACAATAAGATACCATAATAAAAAATATAGGTTTCCATTTGAAAAAACAAAGTTGACCTTCAAATGACCTTGAAAACGCCATCCAAATAAAAAACGAATACTGCCCCCCTTTTCCCCCTCGAAATCCTTGGACACGTGTTTTACACTTTCTTTTTCTTTTATGAATATCTTCTATTGTAAACATTTGTATAAAAGGACTTCGGTCCGTAAATAGTAATAAATAATAGTAAATAATAGTAAATTATATTTTATAAAACCGGTGACACGCGTACTGGACAAACGAAGAGTACAAATCTCGGCAGAGGTTAATGTACTAGGAAATAAAAAAAGCGTCTGCTACATAGTTTCCGTAGAATTCCCCGAAACCGATAAAAATCTACTTAAATCGCACCGGACGAGATTTGGACATTATTTTGGATGAGAATCTCGTCCGAGCAAGTTCTATCATTCGCAATCTCAGAATCGCATAGTGTTCGTGTGAATTCTCATACAACATGTATGTAAGCGAGACTTGCCAGTTCTAAACTAATGTTTTATTTATTGAATTCGGAAACAGTGACCTTTCGAATTTGTTTCTAATAAAACTAATTAGATTCTGTGCCGCGGAAGTAGCATGCGATATCACCATGTATAAAATATTTATACTCGAATCGTTCTATTTTGACAAAAATGTCAAAGCTGTATAAAACATCGGCGATCGATCTTGACGGTGGCTGATTTCACAAATCGAATTATTTATTTATTTATCAAGAAAATTTGTAATAAACAGATATCCAAAAGCTTGTCAGGATAAAAACACTTCATCAAGCACAGCCAAGGGGATACGTGCGTGTATGTACGGACTTATTAATTATGCTCCGACTGACCTGGCACGTAGATGTGGGTGAGAGCGAACGTGTATTGGTGCGCGTGTGTCAGCAGAGGCAACGGACAAGGTGCCAGCGGAGAAAAGCTCACATCAGTGAATCAGTATAAGTTGTATGGTCAATCCCGTCGATATCTCGGATGAAGATCGACGAACGAGCTTCGACGGCGAGTATAATTAATTACCGAATAAGGAGGAGTCCCAGGATACCACCCGGCGGGAACTAGTCAGCATATGCTCGTCATAATTCCCAGAAAACTCCCTTCGTCCCTCCTCCCCCCCCCCTCTCTCTCTCTCTCCCTCCCTCTCTCCCTCCCTCTCTCTCCCTCTCTCTCTCCTGTTGGATGAATCTGATTGTGAACGTTTGGCCCGATACTTGACACTTCCCTGTTCGCATCAGGCATCATCTGCATACGTCGCGTTTCGATTTTATTAACAACAATCCCCCAGACGTTCGATCAAACCGAGCACCTAATTGAATGATCCAGGATTTCAATGATTTTTAACCCCCTGCAATCGACAAGACCTTGAAAACCGATTTTTTAATGAAATTTTATTCTTGAAATTTTACATATTTTATTAACAACAATCCCCCAGACGTTCGATCAAACCGAGCACCTAATTGAATGATCCATGATTTCAATGATTTCTAACCCCCTGCAATCGACAAGACCTTGAAAACCGATTTTTTAATGAAATTTTATTCTTAAAATTTTACATATTTTATTAACAACAATCCCCCAGACGTTCGATCAAACCGACCATCTAATTGAATGAGCCACGTTTTCAATGATTTTTAACCCCTCGCAATCGACAAGACCTTGAAAACCGACAAAATCGATTTTTCAATGCAAGTTTATTCTCAAAATTTTACATATTTTATTAACAACAATCCCCCAGACGTTCAATCAAACCGAGCACCTAATTGAATGAGCCAGGTTTGCAATGATTTTTAACCCCTCGCAATCGATAAGACCTTGAAAACCGAGAAAACCGATTTTTTAATGAAAAATTTAATATTATTGAGAATTAATATTGAATTTGTATAAAGAAAATAATTTTATTCTTAAAATTTTTCATATTTTATTAACAATTAACAATCCCCCAGACGTTCAATTAAACCAAGCACCTAATTGAATGAACCACGTTTTCAATTATTTTTAACCCCTCGCAATCGACAAGACCTTGAAAACCGAGAAAATCGATTTTTCAATGAAATTTTATTCTCAAAATTTTACATATTTTATTAACAACAATCCACTAATTGAATGAACCACGTTTTCAATGATTTTTAACCCCTCGCAATCGACAAGACCTTGAAACCCGAAAAAATCGATGTTTCAACGAAATTTTATTCTTCCGATATTTTATTATCACAATTAAACAAGCACCGAGGTTCCGTTGCAATAAACTTTCCACAGCCGACGGGGCGTTATTCCCGCTTGCGTTAATTTCGTGGCTCGATAGCAGAATTTTGACAGGCTCCACGCCGACATATATTATCGGGATAACTATAGCCACACCTTCCGGGGGCGCGAAATTAAACTACATATCTCGCGCGCTTGCGGTGCCCCGGCCTAAGAACACCTGTCACGAAATATTAGAAAGAAGGTAGCCCATTAAAAGCGATACGAAATTTAGATGCCGGTTTAAGCACCGCGTACGCGTAAAACCTACCGTGGCTGCTGGTCGGGGGTATTATAAAACTGGCTTATGGCCCGATAAATTCCGATCAGCCTACTGAAATCCCCCGAAAAACCGCGGTCCGTAGCGTTCTCGTTCGCTGGGGGCAACTACCCCCCGTGGACGGGGACCGCATTATGCTTCGTCGCATAGTTTATCTGTCATAATTCTAGGAAGATCCGGGTCCAGTTAGGAACAGACACGAAACCAGAGAAAGAGCGAGAGAGAGAGAGAGAGAGAGAGAGAGAGAGAGAGAGAGAGAGAGAGAGAGAGAGAGAGAGAGAATGAACAACACGGGACGTCTTCTACGCGGAGGGTTAATGTATGGAAATGCATTCCAGCTCCAGAATGACCGGTGTCATCCGTGTTGCTGCCACGGTCCTCTAGCGGCCCCTAGGCTTTTTCGCTGGACTAGTAAATCTGTTTGGTCGCATCAGAGTAGACGATCCTGACACACATCTTTCGCCGTTGCTTTTTCCCTTGACACCGCTCTCGCGCCCTTTCACAGCCCTCGTTCCTCTTCCTGGCTTTTTTTTCAACGAGGCTCCATCCTCTGTCTCTCCGCGCCGTGAAATACCTGGAAAACTCCATTCAGAACGGAGCCGATTCCTTTTGTATCTCCCAACCGTCGCTTTTAAAAGCTAGTGTGACTCCGAGGTCGCTGCGACACGACCGTGGCTCTAGATCGCTTGGGATTATTTGTCGAGATTATTCTGACGATTCGCCCGGGCTTCCTCTAGACGTGTTTTCGGGGCTCCACAGAACTCATTTTTCAGCGATAGTTTCTCTGAACGTCGACGGGGTGAATGTTTCGATGATTTTTCCGTGGAAACACTGACAGTGCCGTAACGAGGGCACGAATCGCCTGTGGCAAGTGTCTAATTTGCGCCTCCCCGTAACCCAGTAATGACTAGACTGCGGATCTTTATGCAAAATAAAAATTTCTTATCTGAAATGCAACAAACTGGAGTGAAATAGAAATTTATTTTCTTCCCTATTATGTTTAGTAGTTTTACTATTTTAAATTACACCTATTCATTTTTGTCATAAATGCATAAAATCCGCAGTCTAGTAATGACAAAAAAAAATAATAAATTTATAATGTAACAAGTTAAATTTTACTAAATGGAATATATTAAATACTATGTATTAACCTCATCGAAATGAGTTGCCTGTATATAAAATTTTGATGTGCGCCCCAAACCCAATTGGGACTCTTTCGCCACGCCCTCGTTACGTCACTGAAAACTGATTTGAAGAAGCTGGTGAAATTGTCGAAATGTATAACATATTGTAGGAATTTTTAGCGAACAAGGATGTTTCTTTCTGAGAAGTAAAAACAAGAATATTTAATAATGTAGAAAATAAAGAAAACAAAATTATATAGAATGCACTCGCTCGCTTGCTTTCTCCATCTAAACATGCTCTCTCTCTCTAAACACGCTCCTCGACCTCTCGCACGACTCACAACACACTGCCCTGCATCTCTCAATCCACGAAAACAATCTCTTCACACACACACACACACACACTCATTCTTACCGATAACATAGACACGCACTCCTTGAGATCTACAGTTCGTAGGATCCTCTAGGCAAGGATACCACAATATTTAACACTAAACGGTCAAATGACCGGTTTTCTATTTCATAATTATTGAAATTATAGAAACGCTTTCGTAGGAAATTACAGAATTTCTTCATTTAAGCACATATGTATTATAGTGAAAACCGTACGAAGTTTAAGTGAATTCAATTCCTTCTCTAAGGTGTTTCGTACATGATTAAAGTAAATTCAATCTTCTTACTACTATAAGGTCACTTTTATATGTTTTGTGCTTGGTAAATTTAGTGTTAAAAATGGCATAGCAATTTTCACTGGTGCCTCTGAGTCGCCATCCGAATGCTAAGGGCTAATCGAACAATTTTCTGTGTGGAGTAATCGCAGAGCGAAGAGTATGCGAATACACAGGAAGTCAGTCGTCCTAAATTTCTTTTCAAGAAACCCGACTATGTATTCAGTAGGAACTGTCCCAGTTATGTATCTCATAAACGAATACAGCGTATATATTAATATGAACTGTTTTTCATTGTTCATAATTGTAGAATCAGCTCAAGTACACGATTTAAGTAAATTCAATCTTCTCTAAGGTGTTTCATTTTCTGATCCAAACTTCATTCAAATCGAAGAAGGTCCATAATTATATGTTGGTGGATACTAAATGAACACTCGTTCTATTTTTCTAATAACAATTAATATATTTGATAGTATATACATATTAACCTCACATGCTATATACATTCTCTTCGGACTGACGACAGCCACATTTCCACTGCGTCCCCACTCCTCTCACATTATATTCAAAATGAAATCCCATAAAATTCTGACTCTAACCGTGTTAATAAAAGAAATAATTCTATATTGCGAGAAATGTTTAACCACCGTTAAACGACGGACACTTAACGGTTAGTCCTGAGAAAAAATTAATATTCCCGGGCACCCCGTTGACGGAACGGCTCGTTTAAACGATTATCAGTTCCCGGCGGCCTCTCCCCCTCGTCGAATACCAAAACTATTTTACAACGGCTCGGAACTGATAAAAGCCGTGGCATCACACCTTTTCCCCGTGGCTATCTCGCGCGAGCAAACTCGTTGGGGGAGCAAGAGAGAGAGAACATTAACAGCATATTCCAAAACTCCCGAAACATCCACACCTCTAATTATTTCTTCAGCGGTTTATCTGCCGGCGCGGATCTCCCGCGGACGGTCCCGGGCGAAAGGTGTGTCTCGAAAACCCGGTCGATCTTCTTGTCGCGTAGCGATCTCTCGAACGAGGATGTGCAGAAACCGCGGGAGATTCCCGCCGGAGAACGAAAACGGCAAGGCGGTCGGTCTTGTCACGGGCGAAAGTGACGCGCCTTGTTTACACACCTGTGCGCAGTGTGTGAACGGTCCATAATAATGCCGGCGTCACACGAGCGCAGCGGTTTCGTATGTGTGTGTGTGTGTTTGTGTGCACGCGTCGACGAACCAGACCTGGGTCCCGTGTGTGTCTCTTCTCTCTTTCCCTCTGCCTTTGAACGAGAGTGAATCTCGTTTTCATGGTCTCTCTCTCTCTCTCTCTCGTATCTACCTGGGCTATAGAGATCGAACGAACAGAGACAGAAGAAGAAATGTGAAGAAGAAGCAGAGCGGACGAGACGACCGAGTGATCTGACGATCCTCAGATCCCCCCCCCCCTCCCTCCCCCGAAAGGTTTTAGCGGGGAAAATATAAAACTATCGAGACCTGGAGGATCCTCACGGACGAGGGGGGGGGGGAGGGGGGAGATAGGTTCTTTACAGACCAGTTGGTAGCACCTACAAGACAGCCGACATCCCCGCCCTTTTGCGGGCCAGATTTGTAACAGTACCCGGCAAACCAGAAAGGAGAGATCTTCCTCTTCCTTCAACTAGCATGTAAGATATGACGTGCCCCGGACGAGAGAGCGCTGTCTGTAGAACGCAGGATACTACAACCGGGTTTACGCTGATAAGCTCTCGCGTTAGCTGCGATAACGGATAATTGATAGGGTACGACACTTAGTTTTTCAACCGGGGAAAATTGATCGGAGTAGGAAGTCCGCTGTTTGAATATTGATTTCAATGGAAAATATCGGCGCCATTGGTCGGAATTGATTTGCATCGAAATTTTTACGGTTTGTTTGATACACCTCGAGGTGTCCTCCAGAGTGAATCTGGTTAATGCTAACCAGAGTTGGGCAAAAAGTAATTTCAATTACAATTACAATTACTAGACTGCGGATTTTATGCATTTATGACAAAATTGGGTATGTACAATTTAAAACAGAGGAACAATTAAAAATATTTAGGTAAGTCAATACATTATTTTCAACTGCTTAGAATCATTAAAAAAAGAAAGACGCTTCTATTTGGATCCTGACTTTTGCTATTTATACAGAAAATTTCTATTTTTCGTAAAGATCCGCAGTCTAATAATTACTTACCAATTCCTGTGATTTGTAATTGCAGAAATAAAATTACAATTACATGTAGTTGTAATTGTAATTGCAATTACTTTGGCTCAACCAGTAATTGTAATTGCGTCTAACAATTACAATTACAGTAATTGTTCTTTTAAACCACTATTTTGATGTTTTGAACCATTTTACTGTTTTCTTATTGAAAATGTAGTTCACTTTTGCTCATGTAATTGAAGATGTAATTAATTACTCATGTAATCAATTACTGCCCAACTCTGACGCTAACCTACCACGGTCGAATGACCGGTTTTTCTATTTCATAATTATTGAAATTATTAAAACGCTTTCGTAGGAAATGACTGAATTGACTTGTTCGTGTAAGTATACATTCAATCTTCTCTAAGGTACGTTTCATTTTTATATGTTTTTTGCTTATTTAGTGTTAAAGTTCATTGAAATCGAAGAAGGTCCATAATTATATTCAAAATGAAATCCCATAAAATTCTGACTGAATCAATCTCAGGTCTAACCGTGTTGATAAAAGAAATAATCCTAAAGAAAATAAATTGTTACTTCACTCTAGTAGAAAATGTTTATTTTGCATAAAGATCTCTCGTTAGAGCAGAATGTTACTTATTCGTAACATTTACGGAAGAGAGGGAGTTAAATTGAGAAAAAAAAACACGAAATATAATAAAAACCGTACAAAGTTTAAGTAAATTCAATCTTCTCACTCGTATAAGGTGTTTTACTTTCATATGTTTTTATGTGTTTCACTTTTTTATATGTTTTTTCTTTCATGTATCATACATACGCAATCGAACCTACTAGTAATCATTAGTAGTCTGTATGCAAAATGAAAATTTTCTACATTTAAAACTTTTTTAAAATTGAAAATAACATATGTACGTTCTTAATTTATCTTAATGGTTTTACTGTTTTAAATGATATCCACACATTTTTGTCAGAAATGCATAAAATCCGCAGTCTAGTAATCATTGACTCGAGTAATAATAAAGCTAATAAGCTTTTACGATTTGAACGATTTTCTGGGTCACTTTATGGAATCGTTTCTATCGTTGTATAATATTTCTTTCGTAAATTCGAACAATTAATGCACAATCATGATATATTATGTAAAGACATTCGCTGATAACGTCCCACAATTTCATTAGACACTATATACAAGATTCCGGTCAAAACAATCAAATTCATCAAGATTTTAAAAACTCGATACTTAATGAATCTAACGATAAAATAATCACTCTAGCGTGAGCCTCTTTGGTAATTACTTCCTACGGAATATTTTTTCGTGCAGCAAATAGTTGACCAGTAATTCAAGGAGATCAGATTAAGTGAACCATCCGGTATAATAAGTCCCATCGTGAGTTTATATTCGTATAACCTACAAGATTAATGTTCGGACCAGTCGATATTATAATACATTCGATTTATTTAGAAAAAATAACTGGTTAGAAATATTCAGCGTTTCCACGCGTGTCGGTGAAACATTAACACGGTCGATATGAATAAACAACTCACTGACAAGGTGTCCTATTAGCTGGCAATTAAATCGGTACCAGTCCTCTGCGAACGAAAGAAACTAGCAGAGTAGTTAAAAATATTCATAATATTCATAATATTCATAAGAGCATTTAATCGGTGGGTATATACTACAAATAATAAAAATGTGGTAAAATCACTGCCACGTATCAATTAAATGTTAACATAGAGGATATTTACGATAAGAATAAATAACTCCAACGAAAAGGAACGTGTATTTTTGCAACAAACAATTCTGGCAAGGTGTATACATAGAAAGGCAATTAAACCAGTCCTCCCCAAACGAAAGAAACTAGCAGAGCAGTTAAAAATATTCATAAGAGCATTTAATCGGTGGATATATGTATACTACAAATAATAAAAACGTGGCAAAATGACTGCCACGTATCAATTAAATGTTAACATAGAGGGTATTACGATAAGAATAAATAACTCCAACGAAAAGGAACGTGTATTTTTCTAACAAAGAATTCTGGCAAGGTGTATACGTAGAAAGGCAATTGAACCAGTCCTCCCCGAATGAAAGAAACTAGCATAGTTAAAAATATTCGTAAGAGCATTTAATCGGTGGTATACAGGGTGTCCCAAAACGACTGCGCAAGCGGGAAATGGGAGGTTCCTTGGGTCATTTGAAGAAACATTTTCCTTAACAAAAATGGCGTCCGCGGCTTTGTTTAGGAGTTATTAACGAAGAACACGGACCAATCAGAGCGCGACCTAGACGCTCGCTGGCACGTTCAGCCAACCGCCTGCCGGCTCACCGCGCTGAATGTGCCAGTCTAGGTCGCGCTCTGATTGGTCCGTGTTTTTCGTTAATAACTCCTAAACAAAGCCGCGGACGCCATTTTTGTTAAGGAAAATGTTGCTTCAAATGACCCAAGGAACCTCCTATTTCAATTTAACGCAGTCGTTTTGGGACAGCCTGTATACTACAAAAATGACTGCCACGTATCAATTAAATGTTAACATATAGAGAGTATTACGATAAGAATAAATAACTCCGATGAGAAGGAACGTGTATTTTTCCAACAAACAATTCTGGCAAGGTGTATACATAGAAAGGCAATTAAACCAGTCCTCCCCGAATGAAAGAAACTAGCAGAGCAGTTAAAAATATTCATAAGAACATTTAATCGGTGGGTATATAATACAAAAATGATTGCCACGTATCAATTAAATGTTAACAAAATAATCTCTACCTAGAGATTCAAATTGCATTGAATAAAAAACTTAAATGTTAACATAGAGAGTATTACGATAAGAATAAATAATTCTCCGACGAGAAGGAACGTGTATTTTTCCACCAAAGAATTCTGGCAAGGTGTATACATAGAAAGGCAATTAAACCAGTCCTCCCCGAATGAAAGAATTTAGAAGGGGGCGCACGGGAGTTCAATGGATCTATAGTTATGCGCACCGTGCGAACGGGCTTATACCATACCACGCGTGAAAAGAAAGAGGTTTTACGTTTCTCTACTATAATAATGTTTGATCAGCCTATCGATTCTCTCCGCCGACATCGAGTCAATACATGCACTTGCGCGCTCGGGGGAATTGGCTTCAATCTAAACGAGCCGTGGCCACAGACACGGCCTAATCACTACAAGGATATTAGCTAATCTCGACCAATTAGACGTAATGGCTGGATTAAGACGGATCGCACGCATGCTAAAATTGAATATTATATAATCCTTGCCCAGCGCTCATGCCACGTTTCCCACGTACGTATCGCCGGGGCTGATACGTCATTAGCTGTCGGCTTCTACCTACAATCGTCGTCGTGAGCTCTGTGTATATGGGATTCGAAGAAAATCAGACTAACGATCTTACTGGAACAATTTTCTGCGCCGCGGAAAGCTTTTGTTGTTCCCCGGGCTGGTTTAGTGGTTGTTAACCAGGCACCGTTCCGGGATCGTTCGCGAAATTAGGGGAAGTCTAACCGGGGTACCCTGGGTTCTCACAATTAGAGAATTTTTATGGGAACAAACGGAACTTGTGCACTTACCAGTGACCCCCATTGATATTCGAACGCTCTTAACGAAACGGTAACTTTTTTGAGAAGTTAGAGCAACTAGTTGAGTACATGATGTGAAAAAATTTTTTTTCAAAAATTGCAATTGATCGAAAAGTTGCATTTTACAACTTTTTTTATGTGAGTCTTGTTAGAAAAAGCTAATATAAACTGAGATTAACTGAACAATTAACTATTTAACTTTATTATACACTTATAGCACACGTATATAAAATGGTCATCGCCTCATGGCGTCCTTCGTGTAATTAACTGAAAAATGTTTTAATCAATAACAAAATAAACGCACCTCAGAAGTGGGGGAACAGGTAATACTCTCTTATGTTCGTTCAATATGTACATACACACACATCCTTATTTTCTAACAGGTCTATATTGAAAATTTAAAAAATATGTTTTGTAGACCTCAATTATATACATTTTAAAAGTTTCATCGAAATCGGTTAATGTGGGAAAATATTGCAGTTAGAGGCTGACAATCGTGAAAAATTACAATTTTTATCATCTTTAAACATTTGCAGCTCATTGCAACGTCGACCGATTTTAATGAAATTTTCAGAATATGTTTCATTCATACAGATCTACCAAACGTGTTTTCTACATTTTCAATCGAGCACACATAAAAAAGTTGTGAAAAATAACTTTCAGTATTTTCTCTGCAATTCCGACCAATTGCAATTTTTTCAAAAATTCTTTTCACGATTTGTCTAACTTTTCAAAAAAATCCAAGTTGTATGGCCGAATATTAAAAAAGTTATTTTAAGAGTTTCCGAATATTAGTGAGAGTCGCTGTATCTTGTATGTTGAAATATAACAAATTGCTCTCGATTTTAATATTTAAGGTCAGTCCAGGCTCTAGATTCATAAGTTGAACAGTCTAATATGTAATAGAATACGTTCGTTGAGTAATCGGTTGTCACTTTTTATCAAGAAATGTCTTAACCAATTAACTACAGTTTCGCTGTCTATTGAACTAGATTGATACGATCAATCGGGGTACATTGATCAGCTTGACAATATATTACAATCTGAAAACGTCGAAATTCGTCGAACGTAGAGGTAATTAAACTGGAATATTAAAATCCTCTTCAACGAATCCGATAAAATCAGACCGCGATTACATACGGGGTGTCCCATAAGTGGTGGTACAAGCGAGTAGGGGTTTAACCAAAAGACATGCAGTCTCTATAGTAAATACTTGAAGTCTCCTTATGACGCTCCTTGTGACCATGATTTCGGATAGGTCACGATTTTCGACCTTTGTCCTGCTAGATTATTAATACATATTTTACAAATAAAACGGTCATGCCTTTTCTGCAATTCCCTGCAGGTTTGACCTTGAATGACCTTGAGTCATAGATCACTGAACTCATCTTAAAACGCACGATGGTGGATAAAAAAAACACATCATTCCATTTAATAAACTAAGTTGACCTTCACCTTACCTTGGAGTATCCACCGGGGGAAATAAAAGTCCCACCACATTTTTACGTGTAATCAATATTTTTGGAAATATTCGTCTGTAACGGTTTATAATTTCCACCCTGTATATACAGGGTGTCCCGTAACTTGTGGTACAAGCGAGCAGGGGGTGATTCTACTTGAAAAATTGAATCGAAAATGTAGAATAAAATGTTTTCATATGACGCTTTATTTTGAAACAAATAAGTTTGAAACGCTTTTGAAAAAATAAGTTTGAAAATTTACGGTACACGTTCGATGCAATTTAATGAGAAGAGCACAGTTATGTTTGCAACACCGTAGACATCGCTACCAACAGTTCATAAATTAGACGAATTCTGGAAATCTATTCATCGATCCATTGACAACGTTTACGAACAAGAATGGAGGTGATCTACAATGAAATCCGTCGAACTGAAGCTAAATCAAGTACACGCGTACTCGATAAATTTTCAAACGTATGTTTTTCGAAAATAAAGCGTCATATGAAAAAAAAATTTTTATTCTACATTTTTCACGTAGAATCACCCCCTACTCGCTTGTACCACCAGTTACGGGACACCCTGTATATAGCTAGGGCACGCGGTAGAAATATTCAAATCACGTAACAACAGCGGCGCACTCACTAAAACGGCAACAATGCGCCGCGAAATAATTGGAAGCTGTAATTAAAAAAAGAGTGTGTGCAAAGCGTTGACGGGCGATTCCACGTGCTGCAAGATGGCAGATAGCGGCGCGGCGCGGCAGTGTCGCTTCGGGCGTTAATTATGGCCATAAAATGGTCGCGGTTCTGACGGTCCACCGTGAATAATGATCGCACGGAACGGTTACGTTCGCTGGAGCTTATTGAGGACCATCGAGGATTCCGGAAACGTTTATAACGTCCGACAAAAACCGGACACGCAACGATGGTGTGGCCGATCTTTTTACCAGGAACAAGGAAAATAGATGTGTGGAACCTTAGACACCATATATACCTATAGACACGGCGTAGATAATTTTCCGAAAGATGAAATCAGCTGAAAGACGCTGTGACGTCACATTTGTACAAGCTATGCTCATCGACAGTGCCGCTTCAATAGAGAGCCGAACATAGAGAAGGACAGAATGAAATACGGTTCGCGTGACTGTCCGCGTCTCTTTCTTTCCGACGCGCTGTCCTTCCTTGCGACCGAAACTTTCACCGTCGATTATACCACTAAATACAATTGAAACTATATCGTGTTTGGTGTCATTTTAATCAGAAAAATGCCAGAAATAAGCTAGTGAAAGTCCCATAAACAAATAATGAAAATTAAGAGATTTGTAAAATCGATTCCTCGAGACAATGGCGTGGTGTTCACACCGATATACCAGAGCCGACATCAATCCTCGCCGCCCTGGACAAGAATCAAGCGTTTATTGTATATGGAAAGAAATTATGTATCTTAAGACTTATCTTGTGACGTCACAGTGTCCCATCATCTTTCGGACACTGAATTCTCGGTTTTCCTATACACATACTATACCTATGCCGGGTCTATTAGTATATATGGTCTAAGTATGAAACGATTAGACTTTCCATTTTTTTTTTCGATAATCGTGATCGGGTTTCTAATTTCGTTCGGACGATAAGGAAAATCTCTTGGTTGAACGGCACCGAGACATCTGTGTTTGTTGTGGAACGTCTGCATGTCGGTCACTCCACTCGGCAGAGAGGTATAACAGACAAACGACAGTAAGGGCGCTATTATCGACTGTTTGCCATACCTTACCTTGACAACGATAACGATAATCTGAGGAGCGCGTCAACGAGACGCGTCGCGTCGCGTTTAAACGGTTCGGCGATCCCGCCGGCCGGCACACGTAAAGACGTAAAATTATTTGAATAATTGACAGCCCGTATAGATTGGAATCCGTGATTTAGAGCTCGACGCGGTTTCCCCCCACCCCCCTCCCCCCCGGATGGCAACGACGCGACGACGGCCATTTTTATTTTGCCAGCCGTTCGAAATGGCAGTGAAGCAGAACGTTACGGTGGACCTGTACCGCGAAGATAAGATGTGTAATTTTTATAACGTGCACTTATTGGGCAGTGAACATTTTACGGTTCCATAAATACGTTGATTTTAAGGAAATCAAGCCGGCGGAATTGATGTTTCGACTGATAAACATTGTACTACGCGAGCGACGACGCGACGACGTCCGCCGCGCCGGCGTGAAAACGTTACGACTCCTCGCGGTATGAGATACGCATCTCTCGCGACGCGGTTAACTGTACCAATTGTAATTTATTTAATTTTTATTCGTCTGCTGGATGTTGAAGCGTTAATAACATAACAGTCGCGAGCCGTTCGCATGGTGGTTAACATTCACAGAAAACACACTCCCGGAGACTAATTTATAATCAGTCGGGGGTTGTTAAAACGAACATTTTATTGGAATCAGAACAGCGAGCGATAAATAACGATTGGGAAAAGAGCATGCGATCATGATGAAACGGTGTAATAATAGAAAGACTCTGCAATGTTGACATTGATTTTCTGGGATTTTTTCAACAATGTGATAAAAACAATTTTATAATCCTACAATTTCAAATGACCGGTTTTTAGCACAACTGATATTTTTTAATATATAACGAAGATAATAGCCAATTTGACAGTATAAAAATATAGTTTCTTTTATTCGGAAGTATATAAATGTACATTTTATTCGTTTGCACCGCATTGTTTACATCCGAGGTTTCGGACCGCTTCGGATACCAATCTGGCAAACACATAAACACCGCAAGGTCGATAGGCGAGCGAGAACTGTAAACACTAGGAGTAGACTAGAAGACACTTTTCGGGCTAAAATCATGCCACAATTGCATTACCTTTCGTTCGTAACGATTTTATACTTGAGTCGCTTGATGTAGACTCGGGTATATCGGTGTGAAAACTTCTTAATTTTCATTATTTTTTTATGAAACTTTCACTGGCTTGTTTCTGGCATTTTTCTGATTAAAACAAGACCAAACACGATATAGTTTCAATTGTATTTAGTGGTTTAATACACGATGAAAGTTTCGGTCGCAAGGAAGGACAGAGACGTTCATTATGTCCTTCTTTATGTTCGGCTCTCTATTGAAGTCTCGCTCGGCGCGATCGGCGCGATATCTAAGACGCAGTTATGAATCAAAAAGCATGTCCGGGCACTATAGTTGTATTACAAAAAGCTATAAATCGTTCAACCGGTCAAACGACCAGTCGCGATTAGGTAAGACAGACTACGAATTTGTCTCAGAAAACAGACAATAAAAAAAAGAAGTGAATATTGCAAAATGTATTATACGTATATTTTAGGAAAAGTCGTGAAGTTTAAAGGCGATGCAATTACGTTGTATACAGGGTGAGGCAGTAACTATTGCCACCTACGATAACTTCGAAAGTATGTTAGTAGTAGAAAAGTGTTCGAAACGAAATATGCATGGGACAACAAGGGCTGTAATATGGCGTCAATCTTTTTTTACTAGGTGTGAAGGTCACCTTTGTTTTTTTTTAAATAGAATGCTATGTTTTCCGCAACGAGGTGCATCTCATTAAGGTCTTTGAAGGTCAGCAAAGGTCATTTATGACAAAAAGGCGAAATAAACTTGCATTTACAGGTGTTCAAAGTGAACAGTGTTATTGACATGTTAATAACATTTTCCGTGAGACGCATCGTCGCGGTAAAAATTCGGAGTTAGACTCCGTCCACAGTCTGCGGCACGTGTTGATCGCCGGTGACTGACCTGCGGCAAGCGATCCGGCCGTGAGGAGAGGAAAAAGAAAGTGGACACCAGAATTTCCAGCAGCCTGAAATTCCACGAGAAGCTGATCCAATCGACAGGAGAAAGATCTCTCCCGGCCGCGGACGGTTTGTCGGCGGTCGAACGACAAGCGTTCCCCAAACACAGAGGGACAAAGTCAGCCCCCGGGGGTGGAAGAGGCAACAAGTGACCGCAGGCCAGACACACACGGCCATCAGCCTTGGTCCTGTTCGCTTCCCTCGGCGAAGGCCCCCATTCTCTCGTTCTTGGTCGACGACCAGTCTATCGTTCGTCTACGACAATCGATATATCGACCGTCCCGGGAAAGGCAACGTTACGTCCGGCACACACATGAGTTCGACTTCCACGAGATTGACCGGTCTAAGCGTTCTCTTGCGTACGTTGCGTGCGTGCTTGCGCGTGCTTGCGCGCGCTTGCGTTCGTTTCCGTCGAACGGAAAAAAAAATACGAGAGCGAACTCCCCCCCCCCCCCCCCCCCCCGGTGCCTTACGTGTGGGTTGTGGTAGGCCACGGACGGCGTCTGTTCATCCGTCTTTTGTGCTCCTCGAAAGCCTCTGCTATCTAAAGTAGACGACGCGTTTGCTCCGCTCGACGAAAACCGCTTTATACCTGGATCTATCGGCTGTGGACACACACCGGTATTTGGGTGCTGCATGTTTCAGCAGTTTTGCGGAGGCTTGTGTACCGAGGGGTCGATTAGAAATATACCGGGTGTGTCAGAAATATTGGACGAAAGTTCGTAGAGAAATTAAAATTCAGATATTTATTCGTAGGTTCGTTCGATAACATAATACAGTAAACGCTTGATTCTTGTCCAACAGCCGTGTTTTTCATGGACAAGAATCGTGCCCAGAAGTGCTTTTTGATTTATGACTGCGTCTTAGATATCGCGCCGACCGAGACTTCAATAGAGAGCCGAATATAGAGAAGGACAGAATGAAATACAGTTCGCGTGACTGTCAGCGTCTCTTTCTTTCCGATGCGCTGTCCTTCCTTGCGACCGAAACTTTCACCGTCGATTAAACCACTGAATACAATTGAAACTATATCGTGTTTGGTCTTGTTTTAATCAGAAAAATGCCAGAAATAAGGTGGTGAAAGTCCCATAAACTAATAATGAAAATTAAGAGATTTGTAAAATCGATTCGGCTGAATTCTCGGTTTTCCTATACACATACTATACCTATGCCGGGTCTATTAGTATATATGGTCTAAGATAGAGACTAATAGACAAGTGTCCAGGGCTTGGCTTCGGTGATAAATTTAACAAAAATCGGATAAATATTTTTTTAATAAATCTTTAACCCTCATCCGTCTCTCATGTCAGTTTATACAGTTTTCCCTAAATAAGTTATACTGTACTGTTATTTCTAGGAACTTTGTGACTTTAATTTTTTTTAATGCGAAACTCCATGGAAAAACCTTAGATGTTATCTCATTGATTTGAATAAAATCGAGAAATAACTGTTTATCTTGTTATTTAATCGATCTTTTACCACTGTGTCAATTTGACACAGAATCAGTTGGTGAAATGAGGGTGAGGGTTAACTCATCTTCAATCCGCTTTTAGGTTTGCAATATCAGCGAATGGAGAACAAACTTAAAAAGTACCCAATTAAAGTGTTCCATTAACAAACCAGAGAGAAGTCATGATAGCTAGAGTGCTACAGTTACGTGGAACGTGGGAGGAGACGGCGTCGGACGAGTAAAACGATAATGTCGACGCGGAGAGTAAACAATCGATGAACCGCATTAACCTATCCAATGGCAAATACGAGTAACTCGCGGAAACGCAATTTATTTTGTATGTATCAAACAGAATCCTGAGAAATATTCAATAAAACCAACAAATACTAATAAAAAATCTTGAAAAGATAATAAGAACATCGATTCAAACTGTATTCGAAATTTACAACCCCCGAGTAGCTAAAAGTAGAACAAACGACCGGACGGTCTTACGGTAATGTTAATTAAAACAGCAGTATCCCTCAATACGTACAGTATGAAAACGTGAATTTGCATAAGCTTCTGCAGTCTAATGGCAACGTATATCGCCGCGCATGCAACTTTCTACAGCTAATAAAGGCATCTCCACCCCTCCCCCCCCCCCCCCCCCAGGAATAGTTGCACGTAATATCCTCGAGGACTCGACTCGAAAAACTATAGAAAGATCAAATAATTTTATTTCTCTTTCTTACATCTCTTCCCTTTTTTTTTTTTTTTTATTTAAGCATTTCAGATCTCAACTGAGATCTATTTGTGCTGCACTAAGTAAGATACAGTACAGTATACACATGTTCATACATACACAGCCTACATTAAATCAAATTAAATACGAAGCTTACAGTTTAGAAAACATGTGCTTAATTTGATCGATAAATTCATTTAGAAGAAAATTTCATTAACACTAAACCTACCGAGCAGTAAAATCGATTTAAAATGCTTTAGCTCATAATAATGACAAGGCCCCATATATTAACCATTTGCACTCGGAGCTATTTTAACTCGAAAATTAAACATTTCTTCGGACCTAGAATAATTGCATTCTATATGATTTTTTTTCATTTTATGGATATGAAATTGATATAATACCTCGTACAATACTGAAATATTTATTAATTTATTAGAGAGCACTATATTTAATAAAATAACAATATTGTGGATAATGGTAGAGTAAGTTTTAACCTTTAGAGTAAGGTAGGTTAAGATTTTGTGCGATTTTTATCTCAATATATGTGCTTTTATAAAAAAATTCATCCAATCAACGTCCATGCAAGTAATTTGATAATTTCAATAATGTCTCCACTTCATGGAAAACCATTGAATCATGAATATGTTTCTACAGCCAATAAAGGCATCTCCACCCCCCCAGGAATAGTTGCACGTAATATCCTGGGGGGTGGGAAAGATAAAATCATTTATATTTTTCTTCCATATTATTAAAGCAATTATTAAATTATTAAAGCAATTATTAAAGAAATTCCGGGGTCGTTGCACGAAACGAACTGTGTAAATGAATTGTAAATGAACTCCTAAACGGACGGGGGTGGAAGCAACCACGGTTTTAATTTCGTCATTCGAAAATAAAACGAGGTTTTCGCCCAGGGAAGCAAGCGTGGGTGTTCCAAGAAGGAAAACGGAAAAGGTCAAAATTTTAATCAGTGACCGAACGAAGGGTGCGGTGGCGGGGAGGGGGGGAACGGGAACTAATGGACGACGAACGGAAGTTTGTTAGCGGGTGCGCGCGGGCGAAAGGACGTCACGAGGTGACCGAAGGAAAACACCAGAGCCACTGTTATTTCTTTCGGGTTTTACACGCCGGCGTCCCGACGCGGCAATGTTTTAGCGTATTGATCCGTTGGGGGTTTAGTTGAGTCGTGGTAAAAGGTGGCGGCGGGGGTAGTTGCCACGATAGAGAAGAGGGACCGGTCAGTGGGCGGGAGGGGGGGGGGGTGGGGGGTAAAAACTGGACGGCGGTACTTACTCGCTCATAATCACCCCCCGAGCCACTCCAACCACCTTTGACGCCCCCGCGCCTCAAGGTGCATTTCCACGAGTGCATGTGCCGAACATCGGTTTCTGCGATACGTGCTAAACAATCGGAAACGTCCTTCAACCCGGATTTTACAAAAACAATTTGTTCTCCAAAAACGTCTACTACCCTTAACCTTCGACGACCTCTAGAGAGACGCGCGTCATAATTCCAAGGCACTCCAACCACCTTTGACGCCCCCGCGCCTCAAGGTGCATTTCCACGAGTGCGAGTGCTAAACAATCGGAAACGTCCTTCAACCCGGATTTTACAAAAACAATTTGTTCTCCAAAAACGTCTACTACCCTTAACCTTCGACGACCTCTAGAGAGACGCGCGTCATAATTCCAAGGCACTCCAACCACCTTTGACGCCCCCGCGCCTCAAGGTGCATTTCCACGAGTGCGAGTGCTAAACAATCGGAAACGTCTTTCAACCCAGATTTTTCAAAAACAATTTCTTCTCCAAAAACGTCTACTCCCCTTAACCTTCGACGACCTCTAGAGAAACGCGCGTCATAATTCCAAGGCACTGCAGCCACCTTTGACGTCCCCGCGCCTCAAGGTGCATTTCCACAAGTGCGAGTGCTAAACAATCGGAAACGTCCTTCAACCCAGATTTTTCAAAAACAATTTGTTCGCCAAAAACGTCTACTCCCCTTAACCTTCGACGACCTCTAGAGAGACGCGCGTCATAATTCCAAGGCACTCCAACCACCTTTGACGCCCCCGCGCCTCAAGGTGCGTTTCCACGAGTGGGAGTGCTAAATAATCGGAAACGTCCAAATCCTCTTCGTTCTAAAACAATTTGTTCTCCAAAAACATCCCCCAGTGGCGCATCCAGGGGGGGAGCCAGGGGCCAAGTCCCCCTCCAAGAAAAAGGAAACGAAACACTGGAAAATTAGCTAAACCGTAGAATAGTTACTTCTAAAACTAAACATTTTGAACAACTTTTCTCCATACAAATAAGGCATACACTCGCTTAGGTTCCGACGTATTTGCAAAAACTGCCGATACTAGAACACTGAATTCTGCCTATTGTTGTGCGTCTGTGGCTGTGTACGCGTCAGTATCGGTGTCCATGGTCTCCATGCAAAAATGCCATTGATGCGATTTTGAAATGTGATCAAACGATATATCCTAATATTTATAATTTATTAAAAATATTTGCAACGCTTCCGGTAACGACGTGCGTCAGTGAAAGATCATTTTCTACATTAAGAATTTTGAAAATATATTTAAGGTCCACAATGACACAACCACGACTGAATGGGTTCGGCTTTGTTTATACATACACAGAGACATTCGTGCAACTATAACCGAAGTAAGTGAAGAGCTATGTAAAAAGAAAAGAAAACTAGATTTTATTGTATAAATAAATTTATGTTTAAAAAAATCTAAAATAGGTCATTTTGTTCAACTCGTCCCCCTCGAAAGATGAAATCCTGGGTGCCCCACTGACTCCCTTTAACCTTCGACGACCTCTAGAGAGACGCGTGTCATAATTCCAAGGATTTTGCGAAGGCATTGCTCGAAATGTTCTCGAAATGAAGTGGCATGTTGCATGTACATTCTTAACACGAGCCACCTATATATGTGCGTCTTTAAAGGGCAGTAAGGAAGGAAGTAAAGAAGTTTTTAACGACCCCCGCTGTTATTTATGTAGCACTTATATACTGGATATCCCCCCATTAAACTTCCTACTTTAACAGTATGTTCTTTGTGGATAAAACTGGGGGATGTGCTGTATGAAATTTGCCGTGGAAATCGCTTTATTGAAAAATTCTGTCGATAGTATTCAAAGTGGCATTCCGTGGCTGGCTATTTTTTCTACATGCACTGTCGTCCTAGAAGCGATCAAAAGTTATATGGGGAAAATAAATCATTATTGTTCCGGTTGTTTTGTAAATAAAATTATTCCAGCATCGCACTATATAGTATGTAACTTATCGCCACCGACTGACGTATGTACGTATATAACAAGGACATTAAGTTTCACGCACACGTCATTCGGCTGTTTTATATATGTACTAGTATGACGTTTGCGAGATATACATAACTGACATTCCTCACTTTGAACATTTAATTCGAGCCATTACCTGCTGAGAATGAGTCTACATTCTTGATATAGCAAAATCGATCCGGAAAGTTGTTAAGTCGGTTTTAGTTTTATAATTTCGTCGATAGCGGAGCGTTACATTCGAGTAATCGAACAATTCAAAGAATGCCCGTCAGTGTCTGTGACCTCAATTCTCCATTCACTGGCAGCACGATTGTAGGACACAATGACATGCATAAATGAGACCGATATCAACACTTTGAGTATCCACTATCCAAAAATTCCATAAAATTGTAATTGTTTTTAAATTAGACTTACCCAGACCTCTAAGTGGGGTCTATACAGCTGGACAGTTACAGAATACAGAATAGTATATCAGGTTATACATACGCAGGTTGCATTTTTTTCAAGAAAATAAAAATACGAAAAAATTGTAACTTATCGAGTGAAGTAAATATTGAAAAATCATTTAAAAAATGATTTAAGCTTACCCAGACCTCTAAGCGGTGTCTATACAGCTGGACAGTTACAGAATACAGAATAGTATATCAGGTTATACATACGCAGGTTGCATTTTTTTCAAGAAACTAAAAATACGAAATAATTGTAATTTATCGAGTGAAATAAATATTGAAAAATCATTTAAAAAATGATTTAAGCTTACCCAGACCTCTAAGTGGGTCTATACAGCTGGACATTATTTACATTGTGTTACAGAATAGTATATCAGGTTATGATACGCAGGTTGAATTTTTTTCAAGAAAGTAAAAACACGAAAAAATTGTAACTTATCGTGTGAAATAAATATTGAAAAATTATTTAAAAAATGATTTAAGCTTACCCAGACCTCTAAGTGGGGTCTATACAGCAGGACATTATTTACATTGTGTTACAGAATACAGAATAGTATATCAGGTTGCATTTTTTTCAAGAAAGTAAAAATACGAAAAAATTGTAACTCATCGAGTGAAATAAATATTGAAAAATCAAGACGAACGATACCGAGAGTCCTCTACAGTCTGCACGAAGAGCACTCCCAGCGTAGAACCGATTGCCATGATCCGAGGCAGTACAGCGCTTGGAAGAAGGCGCTGTTAGATGAGGATTTTATTAGTTGGTGAAAAGTAGTTCCCGGAAAAAGGCAATGAGCTCGTTTTGCAATGGCGACGCGGCGAAGGCGACGTGAATCGATAGAGGCTGTAACGCGAGTGGCTAAAATGACGTTGCCCTATAGCAGCCGGCGGCTACATACACCACCCTTCTTACCTATATGCACACCCTTAAATAATTGCGGCTCGTTCGCGCAAATTATTCCGGTGTTTCCGCGTCGCGTCGGGCAAAAGTAAAATATAATAATACGTGAGGTTCGTCGCGCATGCGTGCATACATAGAGAATGTCCGAGTGTCTTTCGCATCGTCCGGACACTTGTTTGCCTGTCACGCGTCCGTGTGCACTATCCGTGTGCAATTGTCCGTGTGCACTGTTCATGGCACACGATCGTTTCTGCGTAGGCACGTTTCGGTTTTCCAAACAAAAGAAGTGTGAACATGTATTTAAGTCCCTTCGAGTATCGTAAAATTCGAAGGAACGCTAATAAGCAACTGCTCGGCGCACGGCACGTTCACTCGTTGCACAGAAAATCGCCTACTCTGTTATCAGCGTCGTTTAGAAAAGGATTTTGGAGTCGTTCTTTTCATCTATAATTATATATTTTCATAATACACCGCGGATCGTTTATTGATTAAAGAACTTGAATTTATGCGGATGCAATATTTCTACGTACCCGTAGTATTGAGAACTAGGACAGGATTTCAAACATTTAAATCCAAATCCACATATATGGATTAATAAATCCTTTAAATCGCATCACAGCTGAATCATTTTATATCGTGATATTGATTTTTTTAATGGTTCGTTACTATCATTTAAGAAAAAGTTCCTGTAACTGTCCTCTATTCCTGTAACTGTCACATGTCCATTACTATGTAACTTTATGCTAAGACTTTCTTTTTTTTATGAATATCTTCTATTGTAAACATTTGTATAAAAGGACTTCGGTCCGTAAATAATAATAATAATAATAATAATAATATCTTCAGATGTAAGAATAACATTTATTTTCTATGATTACAGAAGGAGCCTATACTTCTATGCTGGCGAACTTCTTTGGTGAGTCTACAATGCAGTTCTACCGAGTGGTATATTTTATTTCGGAAAAATTAAACATACGACCCTTATTCAATTCTCACGTGCATTCCACTGTAAACAAATTGAACTATTTAACGAGAATACTTCAGTACCGACTAAAACTACATTAAAAGCAGCTGGACCGAGCTAGTAGTATTTCGGAAAAATTAAAAATACGACCCTTATTCAATTCCCATGTGCATTCCACTGTAAACAAACTGAACTGTTTAACGAGAATACTGTAGTCCCGACTAAAACTACATTAAAAAATACTAGTATATTAAAAGCAGCTGGATCGATCGAGTAGTATTTTATTTCGGAAAAATTAAAAATACGACCCTTATTCAATTCTCACGTGCATCCCCCTGTAAACAAACTAAACTGTTTAACGAGAATACTTAGCCAGAGTACATTAAAAAATACGAGTACATTAAAAGAAGCTGCGCCGAAAATAAATGGAAAGAGTAGCGACAGTTCGGGAAGAGGAGAGTCGCAAATAGAAGATCGAGTTCGTACGGCAGTTTTGTAGGACAGTGACGTCAGGCGGTAGTTCCAGACACTCGAAAACATCGATAAACTCGAACTCTCGGGTGGTTCTACAGTTTCGGAGGCAATAATTTCGTCGATTGTTTGACGAGAACTATGAATCGATGGGAGGAAAAATGTAAGAAAAAATGTCGGGGGGAACAATAAAACTTCCGCGCGGAAGGGGTGAATGGAATTTCCAAAACATCGATAAACTCGAACTCTCGGGTGGTTCTACAGTTTCGGAGGAAATAATTTCGCCGATTGTTTGACGAGAACTATGAATCTAGGAAAAATGGGAGTTAAGAAAAAATGTCGGGGGAACAATAAAACGAGTCCGCGGAGGGGGGACACAAGGAGGCGACAATTCCGCGCGGAAGGGGTGAATGGAATTTCCAAAACATCGATAAACTCGAACTCTCGGGTGGTTCTACAGTTTCGGAGGAAATAATTTCGCCGATTGTTTGACGAGAATCGATGGGAGGAAAAATGTAAGAAAAAATTGTCGGCGAACAATAAAACGAGTCAAAGGGGGACACAAGGAGGCGACAATTCCGCGCGGAAGGGGTGAATGGAATTTCTCGGTTTTTCTCGCGTACACGGGGCTTATCGGCGAGGAAAATCGGAACAACCCCGAGGTAGGCGCGGCGCGAACGTAACCGTGTAACACACTCGAGGTGGTCGTTGGTACGCGTGCGATTACTTACTCTCCATCGGCGAATTAACGACGAATCACCGATGGGAAAACCGGTTGCCCGGCCGAACGGCACGCAGCCTAACGACTTCTCTCCTCGGCTTCAACGGGCATTCCAACGGCACGAGTTTGCCCCGCGACGCGAATTAATGGAAACACGCCGCGGTATGCCGTGCGCGCTGATAAAGCGGAACGCGCGTCCTTTCCTACGTATCTCTTTATCCTTACCCGATGCGCGATGCGCTCTCCGCACCGCGCCGCACCGCAACGCACCGCGCCGCATTTTGTCTGGGACCATTCCGCGATTACGCAGATCCCGCTCGATATTTACCGCCCCGAGCGGTGACACCTTCCAACTGGTCTACCCGCTAAAACACGGCTTCGACGAGTAAGAAGCTCCGTCGCTTTCGTATCTCGTTACAGTTTTCTTGCTTGGAAATTATGGTTACCGCGTGCCGTGGACGAATCTCTGAAATTGGTAATTGGCGCTGTGGCGCGCAGCTCGAGGATTTTTAGGGTAACAAATGACAGTTTCGGAATTTGATAATGTCAACCGTGGAATAGTTTGCATGGAATTTGTGTGCGATTGCTATTTTAAAAATTGTAATTGGCGTTTTGGCGAAGCGTACAGGTCAAAGATTATTAGGGTACCAAATGACAATTTTAGAATTTGAAAATTCCACCGTGGAATAGTTTGCAGGAATTTTTGTGTGCGATTGCAATTTTAAAATTTGTAATTGGCGCTTTAGCGAACGGTATAGGTCAAAGATTATTAGGGTACCAAATGACAATTTTAGAATTTGAAAATTCCACCGTGGAATAGTTTGCATGGAATTTGTGTGCGATTTTAATTTTAAAAATTGTAATTGGCGCTATAGGGAAGCGTACAGCTCCAAGATTTTTTTTTAGTATCAAATAGCAGTTTTAAAATTTGAAAATGCCAGCGTGGAATAATTTGCAGGAATTTGTGTGCGATTTTAATTTAAAAAATGATAGGTCAAAGGTGTGTTTAGTACCAAAGGACAGCTTTAAAATTTGAAAATACTACCGTGAAATATTTAACAAGAATTTGTGTGCGATATTAATTTTAAAAATTGTAATTGACGCTGTATCGAAGCGTACAGCTCAAAGATTTGTCTCTAGTACCATATGACAATTTTAGAATTTGAACATGCCACCGTGAAATATTTTGCAAACATTTTTGCGCGATTTTAATTTTAAAAATCGTAATTGGCGCTGAAGCAAAGCGTCCATGATATCTCAAAGGTGTGTTTAGTACCAAAGGACAGTTACAGAATTTGAAAATGCCACCGTGGAATATTTTGCAGGAATTTGTGTGCAATTGCAATTTTAAAAATTGTAATTGGCGCTTTGGCGAAACGTACAGCTCAAAGATTATTAGGGTACCAAATGACAATTTTAGAATTTTAATATTCTAATTTTTAATTCTAGATTTTAATTTAAAAAATTGTAATTGGCGCTGTATCGAACCGTACAGCTTAAAGATTTTTTTCTAGTACCACATGACAATTTTAGAGTTTGAAAATGTCCATGATGGCTCAAAGGTGTGTTTAGTACCAAAGCACAACTTTAGAATTTGAAAATGCCACCGTGAAATATTTCGCAGGAATTTGTGCGATTTAAAATTTTTTTAAAAAATTGTACATCAACATCATTTGTAGTACTTGGAGTAACCTCGATTCCGTTTAATTATTCCGTGGAATATCGACGTTGTTCGAACAGCATCTGGCATTCAGAAAGCACGCTCTTTCCTCTTTCTCTTTCCGCTGGCATGACAGGTAGCAACGCGACTTAAATGAAGCGATTCCATATTCACGCATGAGCGCGATCGCAGAAGCTCGGCGGACGCGAACACGGTTGCTAGATAGAAAAGAAATATCAAAGGAAAGAAGCCAGCGGGAGTGTACGCATCTGTTTCCTTTGCGGCGAAATTTCTTCCGCGTCTAACGGCCTTACGCCACCGGCGATAAATGATTTCGTTCTTGGAAAATGAATATTTCCGTTCGCCGCGTATTCAATTGAACACGCTCCGCCATCCCGTTCCCATTATTCTAGCGGATTAACCGTAATTATCTTTATGTCTTTCGACCCGTACACCGATTAAAACTTATATTGCGCCGTCTCGCGGATTTTCTATGTTCCATCATTAAAATATCCTACAAACGGTTCTTGCATGGGAGATTACAAATCCATCACGATATATATGTTACTACTATGCTGATGGAATGCTTATAATAGTAATCAATCAGCCCCGGTAGAAATTAATATTTTATAGATGTATACAGGGTCATCCGTTTTTAAACGGCCAAACGTCAAACGTGCCCCATGTCAAAAAAACCAAGATCCGAAGGTCATTCAAAAAAGTTGAATAAAAAAGATGCCCCTTTTTATTTTAAACCAAACAAAGGAAAAATCATCAAGATACATAATTGCAGTCCTAATATATTTAATCTTAAGTGAACGCAAAAAATGACGGGTTTTTGCAATTATCTAAAAATCAAAACCGAATCAAAAAAAGTGTTAGGGGTGAAAGTTGTTCTTTTTATTATTAAAAACGGATGACCCTGTATATTGGCACATTCTGAAGATCTTATAATTTATACGCAATGTATAATGAAATCAATAATGGATTCCGCGGTTAAATGCAGGGTGTTCCAAAACGACTGCGTAAGCGGGAAATGGGAGGTTCCTTGGGTCATTTGAAGCAACATTTTCCTTAACAAAAATGGCGTCCGCGGCTTTGTTCAGGAGTTATTAACGAAAAACACGGACCAATCAGAGCGCGACCTAAACTGAACGGGCCAGCGAGCGTCTAGGTCGCTCTCTGATTGGTCCGTGTTTTTCGTTAATAACTCCTAAACAAAGCCGCGGACAACATTTTGCAAAAGGAAAATGTTGCTTCAAATGACCCAAGGAACCTCCCATTTCCCGCTTACGCAGTCGTTTTGGGACACCCTGTATGTCTTACGCACAGTATCATTTCCCCCATGAAATGTCTCGAATGTGACGATAACTACTCTCCGAATTTTTCTCTGTTCAATCATCGCATGGAGGCGTCGCAAATTTTCCTTAATTATTTAACGAAATGTTAACTCGAATAAAATCTATAATATTGTGCACAGTATTTCCAAATCGTGCGAACGTACGATCGTAAATCTGCATATCGTCTGTGGAAATCTGAGTCGTGCAACAACTTCTCTTAGAATCTAACGTCTTGTTTCGGTTTAATCTTCTGGAACTATTAAGACAAGAGATAAAATTTTATTTCAGTTTATCCCGCGGTCCGCGCTTTAAAAATACAGGTTTGCATGCGTGTACGCAATTCAGCAATCGCGCATAAATTAATTCCAGGTCCGCGCTAAGAAGAAGGGTCCTTTTCTCGCAAACGGTATGGTTGTTGCAGCGTATCTGTCAGCCGAAAAAAGAAAACGTGTAATAGCCGTGTAATTCATCGGCGATATAACTTATTCAATATCGATCTCGGACTTTATTCACCGGACTCTCGCCCCATCAGCAACAATGTAGCGAAAATTAGCTTAGGTTCGTTTTGCCTTCCAACGGCCTAACGACTACAGAACGAGCATTCCAATGGCACGAGTTTGCCTTGCAACGCAAATTAATGGAAACAAGCCACGGCGCGCCGCGCTACGTGCGCACTGATAAACCGGAACGTCCATTTCACGGGGCATCTTCGTCTCCTCTCTCTGCGAAACGACTCGTCGTGTTCGAATTAAACGATTTCGTGTTCACGCGTGGCCGCGAAAAAACCACAATATAAAATTGCCAGCGTAACGCGTCCCGCCTTTTTTCCACGCCTCGTTTCCTACCTTGTATTTCCCCCCCCCCTTTTTTCCTTTTTTTTTTCTTCGTTCCTTCAAACCGAGAGTCATAACTTGCATGATCATTGGCAGTCATAGTGCGCTCCGGCTTTTTCGTACCCTTTTCTTTCGTTTCCTCTCCCCCCTCTGTAAAACGGAGCGCGACGACGACGCGACGGTGATTGAAGGAGCTGACGTCGAACCGCGACGACGATAAAGACGCGAGTCGAAACCGTTTCGAACTTCCTTTTATCGGGAACAAATTGGTCAAAGGGGACACGATTCGTCTGTGCGGATTAAAATTTCTCATTCGAGTCTCTTGATCACCCCTTACGATCGCGGTGTTGTCCCCTTAGCGTTCGAGATCTTCGATCGAGTTTCAGCAGATTGGAGAATTAATTAATTCAACGTGCTGGGATGAATTTCTAATTTCCGCTAGAAACAAAAATCATACACTCCTAGGCCTGAATATATGTACATATACTCGTATTCAGTGTTCAAACAGTGAATATATGTATAAATATATATATTTAATATAATCAACGATTACAAGTGATGTTTACTCTTTGACATATTAACGACGACTGGCAAATCGTTTAAACAAAATACATTCTTCTTTTATCCATTGTACACTCATTCATGCACACTCATTTCGTAATTCACTTTATACATTTTGTACAGTTTGTCTCTCACTCATTATATTTCATGTTTCTTTCTCATTCTCACACATTCAGCACGTCGAGACAAATAGAGTGACGTGTAATAGATACCATAAGCTTGGGAGTGCAATTAAAGTTCAGCCAATAGTTTTACTTTAGGAAAAATTGTGGTTTATTTTCGATTCTCTTGACTATGAAATTGTGAATCTAAACCTTTGCACTAGGAGCTATTTCAACTAGAAAATTAAACATTTCTTCCGACCTAGAATAATTGCATTCTATTTAATTTTTTTCATTCTGTGGATATAAGATTGATATAATACCTCACACGATACTTAAATGTTTAGTAATTTATTAGGTAACATATTTAATAATGTACATACATTTTGAATAATGATACAGCAATTCTAAGGCACAACTGAAAATTGCTGTGCTATTCTGAAAAATATTGTTCGTATTTAATAAACTACTAGACATTTAAATATCACACGAGATATTACATCAGTTTCAAATGCAAAAATTAAAAAAAAATAGTTTTTGAGTTAAAATAGCACCAAGTGCAATACCAGCATGTGTAACAAAACTGAAGTGACACAGCTGCTTATGCGATCGCCAAAAGCATGATCCATCGGCAATGGATCCAGCGAGAAAATCGACTGTATCGCAGAAACAGGGAAATCCTTCGTCCGCATGGTCGTCGATCGAGGAGAAAGCCTAGGAGCGTTTTATTTATCGACAACCGCATATTCTGTTGTTGTCCCGTAGACTTTATCCGCGCTCGACGATCAACCGGCCGGTTGATCACCGTTGAAAACCGTTACTACAAGGAAAAACAGCTCTCCTACCCTCTCTTTGGCCGTAATTTTTCTTTCGGTTCCTCCTCGTCTACGGTGGAACACCGTTCTTCCAATACGGCCGAGCAGTACGTTGCCACGGACAGGCTAACGACATCGTCGCTTGTCTTTAATGGACATTCCACGCGGTGATTCTACCCCGCGATTTGAATTAATGGAAACACGCTGGCATCCCATTTGCACTGATAAAGCAATAGACCTCACCGGGATCGTCCCTTTCCACACGCGCGTGTGTGTATAGCGCTCTATCGGCTCCGGGACGATTCCGGGGCCGTTTACACGGTACCGAGATGCTGTTGGATTAAGCGATTATGCGTTCCCGCTTATTCGTGGCTCGAACGAAAGCATCGATCACGCGAAACCGTTTCAACACGCTTTCCAAAACGGGACATACCGTAATCGAAGTTTAAGCCTGCCACTTGCCGTGTCTTGTTTTACAACCGGCGAGCCGCGAGCGCGCGTGTGTGTGTGCGCCAGCCCGAAGATACCGTTTACGCTACTCGGGCAAAACTCGAGTTAAAATCCATTAATTTGTGGATACCATTATTGAGTGCGCCGGGGTTCGAAGTTGAACAGATTTTCTAATCGATTGACAAGATATTTCTGTTGTGGTCAAGTAAAATTTTACGTCTTAAAAATTAGTGAAAATATAGGGATAAAAATTTACGCTACTCGGGCAAAACTCGAGTTAAAATTCATTAATTTGTGGGATTTCGTAGCGATCACTGAAACTGTTATTAATTGCGCCGGTTTCGAAGTTGAACAGATTTTCTAATCGATTTGATCGATAAATTCATTTAGAAGAAAATTTCATTAACACTAAACCTACCGAGCAGTAAAAGCGATTTAAAATGTTTTAGCTCATAAAAATGACAAGGCCCCATATACATATTAACATATTTTAACTCGAAAATTAAACATTTCTTCGGACCTAGAATAATTCCATTCTATATGATTTTTTTTTCATTTTATGGATATGAAATTGATATAGCACCTCATACGATACTTAAATGTTTTGTAATTTATTAGGTAACATATTTAATAATGTACATACACAATATTTTGAATAATGGTACAGCAATTCTGAGGCTCCACTGAAAATTGCTGTGCTATTCTGAAAAATATTGTTCGTATTTAATAAACTACTAGACATTTAAATATCGGACCTAGAATAATTCCATTCTATATGATTTTTGTTTCATTTTATGGATATGAAATTGATATAATACCTCGTACAGTACTGAAATATTTAGTAATTTATTAGAGAGCACCATATTTAATAAACTAAACAATATTGTGGATAATGGTAGAGTAAGTTTTAGTGGCGGCTGTGAGACATCACTCGAGTGCTAAGGGTTAAGATTTTGTGCGATTCTTATCTCAATATTTGTGCTTTTATAAAAAAATTTATCTCATCAATTTCCATGCAAGTAATTTTATAATTTCAATAATTGTGAAATTTCTAAACCTCCCACCCCGAAATGTTTCTCCACTTCATGGAAACACATTGAATCATGAATATGTTTGAACGGGTGTTTATAGCACCCTATAAATGTATTAGTGAATATGCCCGCATAGTTTTCTATTGTATATTTTGTATATGTAACCAAGTGGTCGCTAATGACCTTGATGCGACCTTAATAAATAAACAATGTAAAAAAAAAATGAATATGTTTGAGGGGGGTTTGACTATTTTAGCTCCGATGTCGTCACACAAATTTTGCAATGACCCCCAAAACATCTATTAAACGTTCAACTAAAAATCACTTGGCACATTTTCGAATAAAAAGCTCGCAGTAAACAACAATAAAAGGCACAGATATCACCTCGGTTTGCAATAGCACAAAACTGGATACCGTTGTCTGTCGGCGGATAATGCTATAGCCCGAGTACAAAAACACAAGCGACACACGAGAGAGTCAGCGTTGAATTAGTTTTGAGCGACGATTAATGGTGGCTGGATAAGGTAATGAGCTCGTTGCGTCCAAAGGATGGAAGCGAACCGAGAACGAGGTAATCCTGCGACCGGTATTGTTTCACCAACGGAAGTCACTCTTTTATTACGAGACACTTCCTGCTCCATACGGGAGCGCATTGGACGACATGCCTGTTTACACCGTATACATGACACGTGAACACAGGTAACACATATCTCCCTCTCGCTCTCCCCTCATTTTCTCTCTGCCACTCCACACTCTTTCTCCATCTTTCACTCTTCCTCCGGTCTTTTTTTCTTTTTCTCTCTCTCCGTTCTCTTTTTTTCCAAGCCGGGACAGGTATACATACACACACCGACAACGCAGAAATGCATACGCACACGCAATCCTCTGCTCGACTTAGGGTCTCTGTCACGCGTAATTAGGGGACACGGGAGAGTTAGTCTCTATGATGAATTAAAAGAGAAGCAATAAAAGGCGGAAAACGAACAGCGAGCATTCTCTCTCTCTCTCTCTGCACTCTCTGTCTCTCTGCACTCTCTCTCTCTCTCTCTCTCTCTCTCTCTCTCTCTCTCTCTCTCTCTCTCTCTCTCTCTCTCTCTCTCTCTCTGCACTCTCTCTCTCTCTCTGCACTCTCTGTCTCTCTCTGCACTCTCTCTCTCTCTCTGCACTCTCTCTCTCTCTCTCTGCACTCTCTCTCTCTCTCTGCACTCTCTCTCTCTCTCTGCACTCTCTCTCTCTCTCTGCACTCTCTCTCTCTCTCTGCACTCTATGTCTCTCTGCACTCTCTGTCTCTCTGCACTCTCTGTCTCTCTGCA